>RJWJ010001819.1:0-116926 GCA_004363605.1 Indri indri
CCCTCTGCCACACGTGCGTTTAGCCACCTCCCACCCCGACCCCACCATCCTAATTTTTTTTCATTCAATCCTTGAAATACATGCACGTGAAAGCTCAGATATTATTCATAGCTCCTCATGAGCTACATGATAAAATTCCTACTCCGGCCCTAAAATCTAGTCTAAACTACCAAGACAACTATTTCTTTCACTATTTTTGCTAAAGCAACTGGTCTATTCATCGTTCCTGGCACATCTCACGCAGTCCAGCTCTGCCCTCTGCTTGTGCCATTTCTCCTGCCTGGGTGCCCTTTGCCCTCCTTCCATGCGAACAGTCACATGTTCTTGCCTCTCCGAAGCTTTCCACCGCCCCTGCCCTTGGTGACTGTACCGTTCGTGACTGTGCATGGCCTTGTATTGCCGGTTTCCTTAACGTTATGCTCCAAGGCCTAACTAAATCATAAACCCGTTCTGGGCAGAGCATATGTTTTTCAGCTCACGTGTTGCCAAGACTGAGCCAACACAGAACTTGATGAAATTTCCTTCCACTCCAGAGGCAGTTGTGGCCCAAAACACATACATCATTTAACATTTGAACCATTAAAGGATTCTAACTTGAATAAAGGTTAATAAGGAGCAATAAGTACACAGCAAATGGATTAATTAAGAAACTGAAATGACTATAGTAAGGCTCATCCTCGAAGAATAATTTGCTCTATTAAAGAAAGTGCTCAGCCACGTGCTTACAGGGATGTTTCCTTATTAGTCAGGTCTAGAACAGGTGGAACAATATGTGTAAAATCAAAGATTATCCTGCTTTTACTTTTTTACTTTGATAAAGTTAAAATTAAATGCAGTCAGTGAAAGTCTCAGTGTAACTGGGAGTGGCAACTCTTACTTTTGTCCCCATAAGTTGTTAAACATCCTTTTTTTTTTTTTTCCTAAAGGAGGAAGACCCTAACAACGCAATGGATAAAGACAGACGAAAGTCTTTCATAAAACCAAAATTGTTGAGACTGCAAAAAGATATTGAAAAGGCCTCGAGAGACAAGGAAGGTGTGTAATTATTATACTCAGAGGTTTCATTCAGAGTTAGGATTAATCTGCTTTTGCTGACTTGGGCAGGGATCATTTCATTTAAAGAACTCTATATCAAACCTAAGTTGTGTGAATAAAGAAAAATAAAAAAGAAGAAAAGACAGAGCAAAAAAATTAGAACATGACATTTTGGTCTATTTGTGAGACCTATATGAGTACTATACTACTATTTTCTGAAATGTTGCATTTTACTGTGTTTCTGAAATTGGCTGGAGGGACAATTTGTTTGGTTTTAAACGTGGTAAACCTGTGCACAGGACATCTGGGGTTTTCTGTTTGTTTGTCTGTTTGTTTGTTTTTACTAACTTTTGAAACTGCAAACTGTCATTCAGAGTAAATCCTATACTTAGAAGTTAGGCATTTTAGAATGCGATGCTGCTCTAAAGCAATGAAGATGATAAAAAGTAAGACTCCATCCTCGTGATTCTGATATGTAGACAGTAGTTTGTTTCATGTTTGTTTCATGTTTGATCACAATAACTCATTGCAGTGTAATACTGGGTAGGAAATCCAAGACAGAAAATGTTTAGTGTCGTAAATACCATTATGAGGAGGAGGCTAACATTGTGTAAATGTTAGGAATTGCTGGAATGGTTCAGCCAAGAGAAATTCAAAATCTCATCTTGAAAAATAACAATCAGGACACTTTAAGCACCAGCATTTCTCAAATTTCATTAAGGGAAGATAAAGATAAATGAACAGTCAGTTCATTTATCATTATTTATTCAGTAAAATTCAGTAACCAGTACTTACAGAAACCCCCTCAGCCATTTAGGAAGTTCTACTGGTGTCACTGCTAGGTTCAGGCTCCCTTTGAGGGTGACAGACTCCTGCTGTGTCCCACTAGGATGGGATGACAGGTAACTGAGAGTATTACTTCATTTTCAGGCCTGCAACGAATGCTCAATACATACTCCAGCAACTCCTCCTTCTCCGACCCCAAGAGCCAGAAAGAGACAGCAGTGTTAATGGACGAGGTAAATATTTGCAGAACGTAGTTTCCTAGATTTAGTGATGAAAGGGTTATTTTTAGAACACTTGTTTTCTGGCCCATCTGGCTTGTTTGCCTTTCCTTTCTCGTGACATAGAACAATCTAGTGGGAGAGCTTACAGGCTCAGCTCCTTTATGAGAAGTTTGAGGAATCTGGAAAAATCTAACTACCGGAAATGTTTGCTTTAGTGTCTTCCTAGAAATGTTTAGAACTTTGTCTAAAATAGTATTCACCATAATAGAGTCGTTCTTTACGGGCCTAGAAACCATGTGCACTTTAACCCAGTTAAGAAACGTGAGTGAAAATACGGGGTCTGCATTCAGAAAGGCCTGTATTTGGATTTAGCTCTGTTTATAGGGACCTGGGATGACTTCAGTTTGCTCACCTGTAAAATGGGGGTATCAGTACCTACCTCTAGGGCTTTTGTGAGGGTAAAATATTATTTAGGAAATGCTAGCACAGTGCTCAGAGGAGGAGCTCAAAAATTAGTAACTTTTATTAAGATGCTATTTTCCATTCACTCCTCAGCTGACATCAGTGACCTGGGAGAGTAGCAGGAGAAAGGAAAGACCAGGCCACACAGAAGGGAGAGGGCAGCCTGGGGCGTGAGGCAAAAGCTTGTGAGGAAATGAGCAACTTTGCAGGCGTGGTTTCCTGGGGGTAGGGGTGGGGCAGGGAGGTGGTCAGAGAAGATGGGGGCAGGTGGGCCTCTTGGCCTTTTTGCTGAGCGCCCAGACTCCTGCAGCAACACAGACACTCTTAGGGATGGATGGACATGTTGGTTGCTTTGGGGGAACCCACATTAAAAGGGCAGTTAGCAAAAGACCCATGCATTTTATATAGGGATAAAAATGAACAGACGTGTTACCTGGGTGTGCAAGATATGGATTTCTGCCGTGATTACAGTGATCAGAAGTGGACTTGAGTTAATCTAAGAGGAATTCAGGAAGCGAGAAGTTTTTTTAGAAATGTTTTGAAGGATAAAGGAATCTGGGCTAGCTTTCTTTACCTTGCATATAGCTCAACTCTCTTGTGAAAGTAGGTACCCCAACTAGCAATCTCTTTCACCAATAGTTCTTTGGTGAAAGTAGACAGATGCAGCCAGGTACAGGTGACCGATTTTTTGGGTATAGGCTTCCTTTAGTGGGGATACTGTGGCAGACACAAACCTAACACTTCCAGTGAAAAGAAAGGCCTGCAATCTGTTCACTCAGAACGGGGGTCTAATGTACTTGCAATGACACATGGCTACAATTTTTATGAAATTATAAACAGATCGTAGGACATTTTCTGTGATAGCACGCACAAAATGTTTAGTTAACTAATTCAATGCAAATAATATTTACCAAAATAAAGTCATAAAGAGCATTTTGTGATGCCACTGAGTTATAGGTTTACTTTTTGATTGTACTGGCACAGCATTCTGTCATCGTCATTACCATCCAGGAGCATGTGTTAGGATCATCTGGGTATACAACTAGCCTGATGCACAAAGTGGGGGATGCAAGGTGGGAGAGGATCTGACCCCTGAACTTCTGATGTTCATGATCTAGTGGAGGGGCAAGTAAGAACCTTCAAAGAATGGATGCCACGTACCCGTGTAACTTCCTTACACATGCTCTGCATCTGGGTAGAGGGAAACTAGTGGTGTTGGTAGATTTTGTGTTACCCAGGGAAGGTTTCTTAGAGAAGGGAACTCCGTTTCATTTAAATTCTTTTCTATTTCAAATATGAAAGTGCCATATTTGAATCAAGAATGTTGTCAAGGCATGTTATAAGAAATTGTTGCAGAAACTGGAGGCACTTGGATTAGCTATTGTCTTCAGATATTGGAAAGAGTGTCACATACGAGATGAACTAGGCTTGCTCTCTGACTGTCAGATGAAGACTGGGTCTAATGGTTGAAGAGTGGGGGAGCTTTCGATTTCATGTTAGGTAAGCCTGCTCCACAATGCAGTGGATCGGTCCAAGGATTAGAGACTTTCCCATCAATTGGAGCTCTTCTGACCATGGCCGTGACTCTCTGGCAGGGAAGTTAGGGTTAGGAATCCCAGGCTGGAGGCATGGAGAAAAGAGGGATAATGGTGAGGAGGATGCTGGATGAGCAGGACACTTCCAACGTCTAGATTCTGTTATTCGATTTACTCTGAACACAGCCTGACAAAGAAGTAATTATAAAGTTTCTAGTTTAAGGTCAAATCGAGAACAAGGAAAGACTAGGAATTTATCTTTAGCTTCACTCATTATTTTTAGATTCAAATACCCTAGAATATTGTTTCCAGTTTCCAGGAGAGTTACTACAAATTTCCTGGGTAACCTAAGACCCCGCCACCTCAGAAAACCCAGACAAAACAAAACAAAAAACCCAGAAACTCTCACATTCTTTTTATTCTATTGATGTTAATTCCATTCTGTTCACAATGTTGAGCACCTGTGGCCCAACGGCTCTTCCCCCCAGCCCACCAAAAGTCTATGTTCTGCAATCAGCACTTATTATTTCTTTTCTTGTCCTTCAGCAGAAAATTAAGTAAAGCTATTCGTTGCCACAGAATACTGAGTAATCTATCTGCCAAGGTTTCCCATTCACCCCATTTACAAGATACTGAATAAGACACACTCAACAACTAAAACTTCCCTCTAGACTGCTTGAAGGGGCCCCCACCATTTTTTTCTCTCCAGCATTTTCCATGCCTATCTGTAGGTGAGCTGAATGTGTATTTTTCTAACTCCTCTGTCAGCATGAATGTTATCCTGATATTCCTTACCTATCCAGCTGTGCCTCATTTTCTAGAACTTTATTCATGTGGCCAAATGATGTATATCCACAGAACAATTTGAAACTAGACCTTTTGGAAGCGAACTCCTATAAACTGTCATCAGTATTGGCAGAACTTGAGCAAAGACCTAAACCCAGCCACCCCTGCAGTACCTCCATCTTCAAGTGGAAAGAAAAGGTAAGATTTGAAGAGATTGGTTGTAATTTCTCGATGGGGCCTCCTGGGTGGAGTGGCTTAAAGTAGCAATGGTTATGAATTATATGTGCTATATGTCGTCCCAAGTCCTAATTGCAGAATTTAGAGATAAATTTATTTTTATTCCTCGTGAGCACAATAAGAGCTAGACACAACTGAATACATCCTTTATAGGCTAAATTACTGTGGGGAGTTAAAAACACTTTGGATTTCTTCTCTCTCCTCCTGCCTTAACTTTATCCTTTGAACATGCTTATATAGTTAAATTTCCCTTAAGTTGAAATTTTTAGCATTCACACAGATCTAAATTGCAAGATTTTGTGACGTGCATTAGTCTCATCTGCTGAACATAGTGGATAACGTAGCTAATGCATGAATGCAACTGTAAAGAGTCCCACACCGTATTTTCCCAGTGTTGCACCCATCAGGAATTGACGAGTGGGTGAAGGTGTGTTGTTGCTATTGTTTGTGGCTGTTTTCCGTGACCAGTCAGAAGGGAGCTGTAGCTGACTCGTGATGAAGGGATGATTTTCTTTCTAAGAGGCTCAGGAGCTCTAAAACAATCTCAATAATTTAGACAGTTGTGATCATTTCATTTGCATTAAGCCAATTAATTAAAGTTGAATTTTTAGAAGTGATGCAATGAATGTTATTATTTGGCCTAGATATTCAGGTCAGAATTTGAAACATGGGCTATAAAATACAGTAATTGTCTAATTCTGAAAATATTAAGGATTCATTCAGCTTAAAGCTAAAACCTAGTAGGGCTTAGAAATGTATTGAATAATTTATTTATAACCTCTCCAATTAAAAAAAACAAATTCCTGAGGAAGACAGCTAGCTATAGAAGAGTTAATTTTCATGAATACTGATGATAATAGTGTTGTTAAAAATGACTTTTTAAAACTATTTGAACAGGAGCATACTCACAGTTATGTAAAGATATCTCGACCTCCTTTGATGAAGAGATTAGAGAATGTGGTGAGCAGGGCGTCCTCTGATGGCCAGAGGAATCCAAGTTCTTCATCGCCAGGTAATCCCACACCCAGAATAGTTTGGGGCTGGGTCCTCTGGGTAAGGCACATTGCTACATATAAATTTTATTTTCAGAGCAACATTGACTTGTATCTGTTCAAAGAAATTTATATTCCATTAGGATGGATTAATTTGTTAGAAGCTATAGCTTTATGAACCAAAGTAATAACAAAGGTGGGAAGGAGTCAAGAAGAGTAGAGTGTTGTGAAAAGTATTGTATAATATGTATTATATGTATGTATTATACATATGTATAATATGCAAAAAGTATTGTATAATATGAGATTTTAATCATCTAAAAATCAGATTTTAGATAACTGGCATCCACTTTATTCAAAGCCTATAATTTGTCATCCATGCAATCACCCCTAAACCACTGTGAGGAGCTTTGCGGCTCTGTCTCCACGGCCTCCTCCAAACTCACACGGCAAGCCTGTCCTCTCTGCAAGAAACACGGTGATCCAGGTGGTTGTCCAGGGCTACACTTGGGCTTGGAACTCATGGCCTGCAAACCCCCTTTATTCGGCCATCTGACTTCAGCTGTTTGTCCATCCCCACCCCACTGCCCTTCACCTTTCAACACAGGCACACACATACACACATGCACACACATACACACATACACACACATACACACACACATACACAAAAGTCAATATCCCAGATTGTGCACCTATAACTACCATAATCTTGACTTTCTAGTTTCTTGATTAGAAATTGGCAAAAAAGAGTTTAGATGAAACCAGGGCACTTTGGTCCACACAATATATTAAAGAGTCACGATTGCATTGTTTGAGAAACAGTTCCATAAGCAACTAGCACATGCTCTAAATATCCCTTATCTATACCTGAGTGGGAAAACTAGTATATATTTTGCAAAACATGCATGCTACTACCACACATATTATCTAACCAATGTTGACTGAACTCATATTGGAAATGATATTAATTGTCATCTTTATTACTATTATTAATACAATAACATTTTTCTTCAGACTTCTTATTTCCTATACTATAATATAGTTTTTAGTTATGTAATAAACATAGCCCATACACATAGAAAGTATATCATAAATTGTTATTAAATCAAGGAATGAAAATTATGTAAAACTATAAACTTTGCTTTTGAGAAAAGTTCAATATATTTAACCTCTGCACCACACTGTTAATAACCAAAGAGCTGCCAATGATATTCATCTTGCCTGCTTACATAGCATAGTAATTACAGCTTAATCCAATTTCCAGCCTCTGGTGTGGCCCAGCCCAGAAACAGTCTTTGCAAAGCCTTATATTCTTTTCAAGCCAGGCAAGAAGATGAGTTGAACTTGGAAAAAGGTAAGAGTCATTCTCAATGTTTTAATTGCCTTCCCATGTTGTTATCTTTAACGTGAATAAAACCCTAACTTAGCATGGCAGCCTTCAGAGCTATTAATACTATCATGTCAAATCAGTTCAGGTCTATAATCTCCCTTCTTAGATGATAAAGGTAAAGCACATCAAAAACTAAAGCTATATAATCATGATAGCTAACACTGATTCTGTATTTACTATGTGCCAGACATTGTTGCAGGCAGATTGTCCAATGTAATATTCATAAGCACCCTCTGCAGTAGGTATTGTTATTTGTTCCCATTATACAGCTGTGGAGACTGAGGCACAGAAAGGTTAAGTACTTTGGCTAAAGTCACAGACAGTGGCAGCACAGGATTCGAACTCAGAAACTCAGTCACGCTTCTGATCACAGTGTTACACTGGGGTGGAGAATGTCAGTAAGAGACAGTCATTCTAGGTGTAACCCACCTTTTTATTTTTCAGAAGCTAGACATACAGGAATGTGAAGTGACTTTCTCTCTTCACTTAGTGTAACAGTAAGTTCTAGAACCCGGGTCAACAGTTTAATGTTTGTCCCACTTAGCCCTCGGGACAGCTTTTTATGGCCCATCTGAAGAATGAGACCTCCTTCTTTGTGTCCCAGATTTTTATTTAACATGGAAAGGTATATGTAGGGGGTTATATAAACCTCAATATTATTAAACCAGGAAAAGTCTCCAGCCTCAACTTTCCTTATGTGTCCCGTTGGCAACACATCTGTACGTCAGCACTAAGGCAGAGATCTGGAAATGGAAGGGTTAGTGAGAAAGAATTATGTCATAGGAGAATGCCAATCACCCGTGACCAGGACACAGCTCCCAGAGCAAACAGAAAATCAAGATAGATTATGTAGCCAAACAACAGGGACTCCACATTTTGGCTGTTGTTTACTGGGTATTTCTTTTTAGTGTGCCAATCACATTTCTCCAGGCAATTACTTTTCCTCCTTTATGAATAAAAAACCTATTTCCCAGACACCAACTAGAACCCGTGAGTCCTGCATTTGTGTTACATAGTTCACAATAAATTGTTGTTTGTTCTCAGCTCCCTGTTGGTTACAGAGCCTACTTATACTTTATATTCTAAGTAGTTTCTTTAAATGAAGTACAACACTGGTGGCTTAGGGAAGCTGGCAATACCATTTTAAATCATTTGCTTGAATTCCTGTCAGTAGATTATGTCAGACAATCTACTGACCTAAGAAAAGCCATTGGAGGGAGAACTTAGACTGAGAATCATCTTCTACAAGAATAAATGGTGATTTATGACAAGAAAAGATAGAAAGGGGGTTACTAGTCTCCTTTGCCTTAGAAACAAAATGGCTGGGAGAAAGAATGAAAAAAAAAAAAAGATTGAAAAATTACCTCAGAATGATGCTAAAGAAAAAGTAGCTCTGAGATCCTGAAGGAAGCAGAGGTTTCTCCTTTGAGGTACAGGAAGCAGCCAGGAAGACAGGACTCTTTCTGCCTCTCGAGGAGCTTAGCCAAAGGGCTTGGGACACTAGGGTAAATTTTGGAGTTATTAATGTCAGAATTTTTTTTTAAAAAACAAGAGAATTGGACAACAGCCATGTTTCTTAGGAATTCTATTTATTTGAATCATTGCTTTAAAAAAGTATTGTCTTCAAACTGATGTTGTATTCAAGTTATCTAAATTGTTGGATGTTTCTGTGCAAAGCTGTGAGTTAGGATTTTGGACTGCAAGGCCAGGCGTAATGGAGGGTTGGAGGGGGGTTGTCTTGATCTTAAGAAAAGACTGTTAGGGGAGACGTACTCACAGCTATCAACATACCTCACTGTCATGGCCGCCAACATGTGAAACCCTTAAAGTATGGACACTAAGAAAGTTTGGTGGCAATCCATCAGCTATATACAAACTGAGCCAGGCAGCACAAGAAGGACCTGTGATCCAATGTGATTCTCTGTTTCAGCAAACTGCTTTATGGCATAACTCAGTTGTTCATTATCTTACTCTTTTTATGATTCTCTGGATTAGGGCTGCTTCATACAGAGGCGTCCGCTAAATTTTGCTTCCTCCGAATCAAGTGCAAAAAGTATTGTAATGCTTCCAAGTAACTCCTTGAAAGTAAAATCTCCTTAAAACTCTTTTGCAACCAGGCTCAGGGATGTGTTCAAATCGTAGAGACCCATTTGTCTAACTAAATGTGCATTTTCACAGGTGACATTGTGATTATACACGAGAAAAAAGAAGAAGGGTGGTGGTTTGGATCTTTAAATGGAAAAAAAGGCCATTTTCCTGCTGCTTACGTGGAGGAGCTACCTTCAAACGCTGGGAACACAGAGACGCAGGCATGAAGCACAGCCCCAAACACGCTGCCTCACACGCTCTGCAAACAAACCGCACCACGCGGTGCAAATAAAGACGAAATGCCATTATCTTTACAAGTTTTTCTTTTTAAATGGGTGTCGGAGTCCTACCTGCATGTCACAGCACTTAGCACTCGTGGTTATTTGCCTGAAACCGAGTCAGACAGAAGACGGAGGGTGGAGAGAAGCAGGGGAGAAGCTCGTGGCTCCCAGGGTTTTCGAATTCTAAGAGACGCTAGAGATGATCCAGGACAACTCCTGGTGTCACAGAAGAAGAGACTGAGTCCAGGGTGGGTTCAGCAGCTTGCCTGAAGTCACAGAGTTTGCCAGTAGCACGACAGTAGTTTGGACTTGGCTGTCCTTTTGCTCCAGACTTGGGCAGCAACAGGACACAGCAGGCCTGGGAGATGAGGAACACGATCAACTCCAAGAACAGAGACAGGCGACCAAGACTCCGGTGAGGCTGACCCGGGTTAGGGGACAGTAGAATCAAGGATCAGGAGCCAAGCCTGGGAGTCCGCCGAGTCAGAAGACGGGGCGGTAGACAAGAGATCTAGGCAGGGGCAGAATGGGGTTCCATCCTGAGCCAGTGATCTTCCGAGGCAGGGGCCGCTTACCTCCCCGCTGCCCACCACCAGAACTGCTCATGGAGTGCATCCAGGTGTGAGCCAGAGGTGGCTGGGGATATGAGAACAAGAGCAGAGTGGACAGGAAGGGGTTAGGAGACGGGACCCCAAATTTCATGCCTCCTTGCCCATTTGGAAACTTCATTTACCAATTCAGAAACAAGGAATTCTGCACTGCCCAACAGTCATTATGGGAAAAATACCCTAAGCAGCTTCCTAATAAAAGGCACTTTAAATGCCAATAGGTCTTTAGTTTGAATGGAAAGTTCTGGAAACCAACCTTCCCTACCAAAATGGAATATTTAGGGTGAAGGCAATTTATGCTGCTTACTCAAATGCCCCATAATGAGAGGCTGGGAATGAGAGAGGTTGTGTCCCAAAACTCCTGCCCAGGGGAAGTTTAGAATGGAGAGCGTGTTACAGCGGCATCTTTCAGAAAATGACCCACGTCTACCTGGAGATCACACATTCCATTGAATGGAAGGTCACAGTGTTGACAGAAACTCCCAGACATGTTTACTCTTGTGCCAAACAGAGAGTCTATCCTTTGGAACTTCAATGTAGGCGTTAAAGGAGTAATTAAAATCCATTCCATTACTCTCCTGCCCTCTGCCTTTTTTTTTTAAATTCATCAAATTTTATACTTTCATCAAATTATATACTTTAAAGAAGGAATTTTTCAAACCAAGGCACATATCTTTTTTATATTCTGTGCCATTACACTCCTATAGCTAGATGTAACTAAGACAATAGATATTTATAGATACGGGTATTAGACCTGAAGGAGCGCAAGTAAAATTTGTTATGTCAGACATAACTTACAGCCCAGAAGAACAGACCAGAAGTTTTAATGCCATCCTTAATGGTGTACTAATGAAGGTTTTCTGCATATGGAGTTGGCTGAATAATAAGCCATTAGACCATGAACAGAGATTTTGAATTTATATTTCCTTTTCATCTTTTTTCCATTAAGCCTTGATGGATAAAAAATTGTGTAGCAATTGACTGCAGCCTACACTGGACCATTTTGTATAAAGTGATGATAATGGTGGTTGGACCCTAAAACTCTTTGGAGGTAATTTTCAAAGAAAGAGATCCTTCTTTCTTCATGAATCAGTTGTGTTTTATGAAAACATAAATGGTTCTTTTCCTGTTTTGAAATGTTGCTGCAAATTCTTTTTGCATCTGTGATGTATAATTTTTAAGCCTCAAAGAAATACGATAGTTTTAATCTAGATAAAATACAAATATAGTTGAGTATAGCAGATTTGTTGAATATCTTTTTAGTAGGGCAAGAATTTTCTAACTGGATAGATAGGGATGGTCCTCCTTAGGTTTAGGATAAAATTAAGTGCATATTGTGGTGAAGATTAATTACGTGCCCTGGCCTTCTAGATGGAATAAAATAATTTTAACATTAATGCTTTTAAGCTATTAATTGGCTTTCAAAATTATACTCCGCTAAGTAGTTTCATGTGTCAGGAAGGTTTTAGCACCATCAGCACCTGAAACGTAGGCTGTGGAGGCCTGCGCCTGATTTTCACTGAGTACCTGGAAGAAGTATTTCTACTTTATCTCCTTTCCAGTAGAGTAAAAGCTGACATATCCATCATGCCATCAACCAGAAAAATCTATTAATTTCAATTTTTTCATTTTCAATTAGCCTATGATAAATAATATACACAATGACAAAGGCATTTTAAAGTACCTTATATGTCATCAAAAAGTAGGAAAACATTCAGTTTGGGGTAGAGTAAAAGTTATTATACAGTACTATAAGCCTTTAACTGGTTAGTAACTTGAGCATAGGTTTAACTTTGTCCACCGTCCCCCCTCCCCAAGACAGAACCCCTCTTCTCCCAAAGCCCCAATGGCCTTGAGGGGTAATCAGCCCGACTGGGAGCAAGAGAAGTGCATTAGAATCAGCATAACAGCATGTCCCAGTGTCCTTTGCAATATCACAGAGGAAGATGGGCCTGGGGGTGCGGGGCATGAGAAGGTGGGACTCAGATTTGGACCAGAGTGTGAGTCCAGCAGAGAAGAGCAGGAACTTTTGCAAAGAGAATAAAGCTAGAGAGGATGGGTGTCGGGCATGTCAGAGGTCCTGGTATGCTGTGATCCAGAGCGGAGGGTCCGAGTCCCCAGACCTTCTGCTGAGCAGCAACACGGACCAGAGAAAACCAGCAGGCTAGAGAATCCAGGATGTGGTTATACAGGCAGGCGCTCAGCTCAGGAAAAGGAAGGGGAGGTGTCAATGCTTGAGGTCAGGGAAATCCCGCTGAACCCTGGGGATACTAACCAGGTCAGGGGGTCAGAGGAATGGGAGGAAAGTAGCTCTGCCCTGAGGTTGGACTAAATGGACCTGCACAGAACTAGGGTGACCACCTCTCTCTTAAAGACCTATGGAGTTGGAGCAGAACTAGGAGGGGAAACAAATTGAATGGGCTGGAGAAAAACCTTGGCTCTACAGCTCAGGACCTGTAATCCCAGCATTTTGGGAGGCTGAAGCAGGAGGATCGCTTGAGGCCAGGAGTTCAAGACCAGGCTGGGCAATACAGTGAGATCCCGTCTCTACAAAAATAAATTAAAAAAGCTCAGGACTAATGGAGGGTTCTGGGGACAACAAAGGGAGTCATTCAGGGAGCACCTAGAAGTGACTGGGGCCAGGCTAACCAGGCATATGGGCTGGCAAATGTTATTGATTTCAGTTTCAACTGACTGGTAAATTGAGTTTTCTTCACACTGGGGCAAATGGTAATTGCTAATTTCAGTGGTTCTCCAGGTGTGGTGCCTGGAACCAGCAACACCAATATTACATCAGAATATGTTAGAAATGCAAATTATCATCTCCCATTTTATACTCTGAGTCAAAGACCCTGGAGGTGGGACCCGGCCATCTGTGGTTCAATAAGCACTCACTCCAGTTTGAGAACCACTGGCTTACTTGAATGGATCCTGAGGGTGCTGTCTAAACTTTAGTAGACACACCCAGGAAGGACTGTCATTGGAGAAAGTAGAAAAAGCCATAAGTGCAGCGAGCAAATTTTAAAAAGAAATATAACCTCTTGACGCAACAGGTTTTCCGAGATGAGTGGTGTTGGACACTGAGCTGGAGAAGTTGTGCTCCGCTGTGGGGGCTGCTCTGGTTAGGGGGCCCCTTTTCCTTTGCGTGTCCATATTCTTCCTTGGCCCAGGGAAGAAGGAATACTTTGGCCTACATTACACTCTCTTAAAAAAGAATCTTATTCCTTTCTCAGCCACTTGCTTGATAATCTTGTTGGCAAAAGAAAGCTTGGCATGGGCCATTTCTTGGTACTAGACCATAGGAAGCAAATGCAACGCTGGAAGGGAGGCTTAGCGTGATTAACTCCATTTTCCTTCTGAACCCCTGCAGGAATATCCGTTAGGGTAAAAGCTTTTGCTTAGCTCTGCACATAGGCCAGCTAATTATAAAAAAACTTAATTCCTAGCTCAATTCCAACAAAAAGATAATTGTCCCTTCCCCAAAACTAACTCCCAGAGAGATAAGGAAATTATGCACACGAGTAACAATGCTATGTTAAAGATTTTTAGAAACATTGTGACCTGACCAACACCCTCCAAAGTTAACCAAGAACGAAAAAGTTTAACAACCTCTTGGGACCCTCGCTGACACCCAGATGTCTGTGGTCCTTTGTTCCCTCCTGCAACCCTTCTCCCCTTCCCCTTCCCTTAACATAAAAAGGAGCCCAAAGTTCACATGAACTTAAGCGGTTCTTTAAGACATCAGTCCACCATCTTCTCAGTTGGCTGGCTCTCTCAACGTTGCTTTCCTTTTCCCAACACCTTGTCTCTCAATTTATTGGCTGTGCTGTGGCAAGCAATCCCAGCTTGGACTCAGTTACACGAACAGCTCTCTCCCCCTCAAGACACCCCTTGGCTCCATTCTCTCCCTTCTCTTCTGCCCTTCTCCATTCTCTGACCATCTGTGCTCAGACGTGGTGACTAATTCTGCACCTTTAGGTGCCACGTTACCCAGCTGGGTCTTCCGTCTCTGATTCAGCTTCTCAGCCTGCAACTGGTCAAATGAAGAAGCATATTCTCTACAATCTGAAAGAGAGGAAGAAGAAAGTATGTGTGTTTACCCAGAATCTAAATTCTTTATCCATTTCTGACTTACCATCAATACAATCAATACTGTTTCCCATTTGGCTCCCGGGTCTGGTATTTCCGACAGAGGACACCAACATAAATACCTTCAGAGGCCAAGGAAGTACATTAATAAATGAATCTGTTTAAATGTCACACTTTGGGAATTGGTGGAAATATGCTGAATTGGTGAAAATATGTCCCCCTAAAGCTGTTTAAAAAGTAATACTCAGTTTTGGGTAAATTTTATTGTACAGTATGTCTGAAGTATATCTTAAACTTACGGGCCATCATTTTATGATCTCCACTCTGTTTTTTATTTTGAACCCCCTCACTCCTTTTTACATTAATTGGTACTCCCCCACCTCGATAATGTTTGATAGTGTACTAATACATCTATCAGACTATTTGATTAATCGGAACAGTTTTAACCAAAAAGATGAGCTGAATTTGCTGAGATAAACCATAGGATGGTATTTAGATTCACAATTTTTATTCCACATAAAAAATGTTCTGGAATTTAATTTCATTCTTACTTTTTTCTAAGGCCATAAAATTTTTCTTGTATAATGGTTAATTGAATAGACACAGAAAGTTTAGGATCCTAGAATCTCAGAGCCAGGAAGTAATTTCGGAGATCATGCAGCCCAACCCATTTGTTGAGTCACTCACTCATTCATTTATGCATTTACCCAGTCACTCATTCACTGAATATTTTAATGTATAGCTGTGTGCCAGACAATGGGATAAGTGATAAAGATTAAAAAAATAAACTAAGCTCTACCCTCAAAGAGTTCACAGTCTTGTGGAAAGACAAAAATGGAAACGAAATATTACAATACAATGTGAAATAGTTTACATGTACAAGCATAGTTTAATTGAATTCTTTCCCATGCCTTAAAAGTTTTATTGAGGTATAATTTGCATATAAGATTCACCCATTTTAATTTTAACTTGTTTAGTTTGATAAATGCATAGTCTTGCAATTACCACCACAATCAAGTGTTAAAACAGTTCCAGTGTCCCCAAAATTCCCGCGTACCTCTTTCCAGTCAATCCTTGCAAACCTCAGGCAACCACTGCATTCTGCATTCTCAAGTATGTCTTTTCTAGGATTTTGAATGAATGGAGTCTTTAATTTAGCACAATATTTTTGAGTTTCACCCATGTTTTTGCATGTATTAGTTCTTTATCACTGAGTAATATGCCATTGCGTGCATTCATATTCACACTCCAGTTGGTGAACATTTGGGTTGCTTCTATTTTTTTTGGTCATAATGAACATTGTTGCTATTATACAAACATTCACAGACTTTTGTGGGCATATTTCCATTTCTCTTGGGTAGATAACTAGGAGTAAAGTGTATGTTTAATTTTTTAAAAACCTACACTCTTTCAAAATTGAGTGTACCATTGTGCATTCCCACCAGCAAAGTATGAGAGTTCCAATGGCTCCACATGCACCATCTGCACTTGGTACTATCAGTCTTTTCAATTTTAGCTATTCTAGTAGGTGTGTACTAATACTTCATTGTGGTTTTGATTTGTATTTCCCTTGTGACTAATGATGCTGCGTATCTTTCTACGTGCTTATCAGCTATGAATTGGCCCAATGCAGTAGCAGTTTTACATAAGTAAACACTTCTCAAAACAGTTGTTGCTTGCCCTGAAATGGTTGTTTTAATAATTTGTCCAGTTTTATATTTCTGTGTGTGTGGGGGGGGTGGGGGTGGGGGTAATAGCCTAAACTCCTCACACCAGAAGTAGTCTTTGAACTGGATGTTGAAAGGTAAATAGAAGTTACTGTGTAGAAAGTTTGGGAAACAATAATGGGTCTGTCACTTAAATACTGGGTCTAAAGATAATGAGTCCTTTTCGTCACAGAGCAGTACACAAGTACAGTACACTGTGATAAACACTGTAATAGGAGTATGCCAGGGGGCTATGAGGATACTTAGGAGGGATGGGTACCAAGGAGGATCCAGACGACCAGGGAAGGTCTGAGCCGAGTGGGAGTTAGGTAAGTGAGAAGGCCAGGTGAGCACTACAGGCAGATGAGAAAAAAGGCACTGCACCTACCGTGGAAAACACACATTTATAAAATTTCACGTGTACCAGTCCATAAGTAAATCTCTAGAAATTATCTGACCACAGCATAAGTTAGAAGTCATTATGAAAAGGTAACTAAAAAAACCCTACGCATTTAGAGAACACACATGTGAGCATATGCTTACACACATGCCACACACAAACTTCTAAATAACCCATGGTTGAAGAAGAAATCTTAATGGAAATTAGAAAATGTTAGAAATAAAAATTTAAAAAAATGCTATGTATCAAAATCTGTGCTACAAGGAAAGGAGAAAGGCTGAAATTAATAAACTAAGCATCCTAATTACGAATTATCAAAAATACCAGCAGAATCAACCCAAAGAAAGTAAAGGACAAGAAAAGAAAGAAATTAATGAAATATAAAACAAAATAGAAGATGAGCAAGGCTATCCATTGGTTCTTTGAAAGGATTAATAAAATGAGCCAACTTCTGGTGAGATTAAGAAAGGCATAAGAAAACATCATTTATAAGAAAAAAGTAGATGCTATAGATATAGCAGATATCTAAAAGATAAAATTATATATTATCAATATCTTCACACCAATTAATCTGAAAACAAACAAATTTCTCAAAAAAATATACATTATCGAAACTCACTGAGAAGAAATAGAGTAACTGAATGATTTAATAACCATTAAAGAAATTTAATGAGTAGTTTTAAAAAATTCTTCCTACAAAGAAAGCACAAGGACCAAGAATATCTGTTCAAAAACAGATATTCTTATTCAAACTTTTTCAGGAAATATTTAAAAAACAGGACACATCTCAACTATTTTCAAAGGTCTAGGACCTAGGATAACCTTGATGCCAAAAATGAGACAAAATTAATATACAAAGGAAAATTATAACTCAATCTCACTCATGGTTACAGACATAAAAATTCAAAACAAAATATTCACAAACTGAAGCCAACGCTATATTTAAAAAAAAAAAAAAAAGATTGACTATCATGGCTAAGTTGGATTTATTCCAGAAAGGCAAGGTTGATTCAACATTTTTTAAAAAGCCTATTAATATAAATCACCACATTAATAGGTTAAAGGAAAAATATAGATGCAGAAAACATGATAATATTCAACATTCATGATAATTACTTTTAGTCAACTGGGAATAAAACAAAAAGAAAAAACCTCTTTGGTTTTCCCCAAGTCTGGGAAACTATACATAGTATAATACGGCTAGATGAGAAAATTGACCCTTGAAAGGTTAAATGACTCACCCAAGGTCATGTATCAATTTCAATAGTAGAGCAAAGACCAGCCCACATCTTAATTCTCAACGTTTTTCTGTAAAACCATGTTGGTGCCAAAAAAATACAGCTTTTCACAAAACAAGTTAGAATATTCAAGATTTCCCATTATACATATCACATTTGTTTGAATCTCAAACATTGCCTCTTTCCAAAATTCGTAAAATATCTTCTTCCTTGACGTTCTTCCATTTGTTAGATCTTATCCTCAGCTGCTACTTCCAGCTTGCCTAGTTGCTAAGGGGAGAACTTGTCTCTAAACTCAAAACGTTCCTCACACCATACCACATCACATTTTTCACATTTCACACCACAATGTATTTAACAATACCAAGAAAGGGGCTGGTTTTAAATGGCTTATAGATCCTCCTGTTTACTTACTTAACTGATGGATTCTTTTTTTTACTTAGATGAAACTCATCTTTATTCAGAAAGAATTTTGTTCTCTATCAGCTTGTTATCGAGGCAAGAATTGCCAACAGAGCCATCTTTAACTTCTAAAAATGTCCAAACACCACGGCAACATATGTGCAGGTATTATTGAACAAGCCAGCTCTTTTTCAAAGGTGCAATTTTGATTCCCCATTAAATAACTTTCTATTGAGTCTTGATAAGGTGTTCAACATTAACAAATGCTTATTAAGCTTCTACTATGTGCCAGACAATCCACTAGGTAAGAGCTAAATAGGCAATTTGCTGCCATGATACACAAATTAAAACATAACTAATTATCTCTGTACAGGAATTCTCTAAATTGGAAGAGAGGCAACACTTTCTAATTCTCATTATCTTGGAAACTGAAACTTTAAATCCATTAGTAGAACACTAGCAGATTTTGTGCTCTTTTTTTTTTTTTAACTTATGATTGAGTTTAGAGATGTTGTTTCATTTTATTATAAAATGTGGAATAGATTAGTTGACCCCATTTGGATTCCATTTCAATATTACTACTTGTGAATATTTTTTCCATTTAAGAAAACCTTTTATCTTTGTATCTTATGCTTTATTTCCACATTAGAAAGATTTTAAATCCTTAAAATTGTTATTTCATTTTTACAACATACCATTTTAAATATAATGTATAAAAAGAGCGAGTCCAATAGCTTTTTTTGTGTTTCCTGTGTATTATTAATCATTTAAAGTGCAATTTCCATAATGTATCAACTTTAAAATGTAAGCTATTAATATCAGCTCCAGAATATTCCCAGGTTGGTACATAGTAAACTTAAAAAAATTAAGGGCATTATATTTGATTGAACGGATTTAAAATGTGCACACAATAGCCCTCCCACCCACCATTCTCATAAAGACCTGGGTTGATGACTGCAGTCTATATCCCTAGAGACTGTTCTCAGTGAGCCTCTGGGCTTCTAAAATTCAGGTACTCAGCTCACTGTTTTGCTGAGATCTGCAGCTGCTCTGCCATTTTAGTGAGGTTATTTCCTAACTGCTATAGTTTGAGTATATGGTTTGGCCCCACCAAGTCTCATGTTGAAATGTGATCCCCATTGTTGGATGTGGAGCCTGGTGGGAGGTGTTTGGGTCATGGGGGAGGATCAATCATGGATGGCTTAGTGCCGTCCTCACGGTAAACCAGTTCTCTCTCTATTAGATCCTAGGAGAATTGCTCAGCACCCCCTTCCCCCTCTCGTTTGCTCTCTAGCGGTGCGATCTCTGCACACACCAGCTTCCCTTCATCTTCCGCCATGAGTGGAAGCAGCCTGAAGCCTGCACCAGAAGCAGATGCTGGCGTCATGCTTCTTGTACAATCTGAGGAACTGTGAACCAAATAAACCTCTTTTCTTTAAAAATTACCCAGCCTCGGGTATTCCTTTATAACAACATAAAAATGGACTGGTACTCTAAGGATCCAGATAAAACATTTCTCCCCTGCATGTTTTTTTTTAACTTTTTATTCTTAATCATTATACTTCTATAGAAACACAAAAGCTAAATTATATTACAGAAGCTCAAATTCGTTTAGAATCTTTAAGAACTTTGTCTTTGCATACTTTCTCTGCAATATGGTAAGGAAAGGCAATAAGGTGTCATCTAGGCGAAGCTCATGGATTCAGTTGCCAGCCTGTGATCTGGGTTGGAATCCCAACTGTAGCACTGGCCAGCCACGTGCCCTGAAGTTACTTAAACTGCTGGCATCCTGGATTCCCTATGTGTACAGCAAGGTTATGGATAGTATCCACCTCACAGACTGCTGAGAATATAAACGAGTAGATACAGTAAAGGGTTTATAAGAGTGCTGGGCATGTAGGAAGCACTAAAAACATGTCAACTATTATTTTAAGGTGGTCAGACTGCCAGGATAACCCCAATCTTAGAATAAGTCAACTTCCCTACTGAGAAAACAAATCAATATAAAGTTCCATGGCCCAAGGCCCTTTGTTTGGCATAATACTGCACTTTCTTTGTACATTTGACTTTGGATCCCAGCAGCAAAGCTGGCTCCTACGCTATCCCTTTTGTGACCTTCTTTTTATATGGTCTCATTCCCAGATCTTGCGCCAACTCCACCGCCAGTTAGAAGTGAAGAATGGCTGTTCCTTGAGGAGAAATGGGCCCTAAACAGGTAGCTACCCATTTCTTCTCTAATCCCCAATCCTCATTTCTCCAACTTGCAGGTTTACGAGATCCTTCAGAATTTCTTCTTGCTAAGGCAAGCTGCGCCTAAGCCTCCTAGTACCTTCTCACTGTGTGGGTCAAAACACTGTATTGTTAAGTTTGCAGTATGAGACATGATCTTTCCCCAGTCTTGTTTGAGACAAGATCTTCCCTCAAGTTTTGTTATGTTTGCTCATTGTAGATACATTTCAAGCAGAGAAATTCAGCAAACATGTACTCACTGTAGTAGTCATCTGACTTTTTTTTTAAATGCTAAACATCCAGGCTCTCTTTCTCTTTGGAGAACTGTAACATCCCCACTCTTAGCCCAGTTGTTGAGGTTAATCTGCTGGCACACCTGAGTTTCAGGGAGAATCTGGTATAATCCAATGCATGTACTTTACCTCCTTGATCACCAGAACTTGGTTCAGAGACTTAAGATAAGCTTAAAATTGCTGAGGTCTACCATATGGAGCCTCAATCCAGAAGAAACAGCTAAGAAATTGATCTTGCTGATATAATTTAAGCTCCAAATCAAGGTAGGTCCACAAAAAACAAAGATGGGTTTTGATAATGATTTTATGTATTCATTTAAATGTAGGGATATCAAAAATACGCCCAAATGTGAAGGTCTGCCTAAGGAAAACTGGACAATTTTGCTCACTGTACTCCCACTGTTAAAATACTCCCTTTAGCTAAGCCTATGCTGAAATAGGATAAACCTACTGCTAGTAGCACACATTCCAATCACCAGGGCAGTATATTAGCCTTTTATCTCTGCAGAAATAATACCAATCAGTGGTTCCTAAAAGCTGGTCTGCACACTGGCATGTATCAGTGACATTTCCACTTGTCCACAGTATTCTTTTCAGATAAGTTCTACTGCTGTATGATGGTGAGCAAAGCCATGAGCCAAGTCCCAGGCACAAGTGGTGTTGGGGCTCAGAACACAATACTCCAAAGTATGGTGTCTTGGCATGCTGAGTACTTAAAGGAGATTGGAAGGCCTCAAAAATAGCTTCAGAAGCAAAGCCTCTCTCTGCCTTCCTGTCTGCTGTCCTCTTTCTCCCTAAAATAAGTCACACAAACCAGAACCCCTCTCTCCAAAGCAAGCCATAAAACCTAGAAATATTACTCTAACCTGCCCCTGCCTTTCTCTGTAGGAGCTGGCCATAAAGAAATTCTCTGACCTGCCTTGTTTGATAGTAGGTTGTAAGACCCTTGTTCTAGAGGGGTCTGGCTCCATACCCAGGAGGAAGGAAAGCTGCAGAGAGGCCAAGAATCTGAACAGACAGGCCTTGCTGGGCTTCCCTCCAGTCTATTACCATTAGATCATACCTCTTTGTCCAATCACAGTCCTACATGGCTGTCCATTCTTCATCAAACCTAAGCATAAAAATACAAGATAATTTCTCCTGGGTCTTTGGGTCTTCATATCTAAAGGCTCCTATGTCATGTAAAACTTTAGTTAATCTGTTATACTTTTCTCTTTTTAACCTGCCTTTTGTTATAGACGTGTCAGCCATGGCCCTTATGATGGGTGAGGAAAGGCATTACACCTTTCTGCCCCTACAGAGGCAACTGTGAGAGGGTGCTCTGAAACTTCCTTTACTCTCATTAACCATGCAACTGGTCTGAACTTTTCTCCCAGACTATTTGGGGAGAAGGTAGGAGAAGCAACTGGAGACATGGAGGCTATTGTTATGTGGCTTTTAAGTATGCCCAAGATTATGTGGCTTCCACTATAGCCAGCACACTTAAATACAATAAAATTTACAAGGAAAGAATGGTGACAAAAACAAAATCCTAGAACAAGTTGACATGTGAGTTCTAGTCTGTGGCAAATAGATTCCCGAGATGACAAACTTATATCTAGACCACAATTAAATGATATAAATATTACAAAATGGACATTGGTTATAAATTTCTACATTTGCATTTTGAAAAATATATCCTTTTCCAGACATGAGTAAAATACTTCCTTCTATTGTAAAGGACTGTCCTTTACTCTAATTGTAGATCCCTCTTGGTGTAAGATGAAAATACTCTTTCTTTTCTGACATCGGGATGATAGTAAAATAGTAGTCTTTATTTTGCCAAGTATATTTAAAAAACTGTCAACCTTAGGTTGGACCTACCCTCTTAATTTTTTAATATTAAGAGTCCATGACCTTCAAAAGCTTAAAGACCACTGAGACATAGTGTAGGCTGAACAAATTTCCATTTCCATTACTAGCCATAAAATACCCATGCCTGAGATTTAAATGAAATACATATACTAGTTATCTCTCATTTTAAAAATATTTTACTTTATAAATTTTTGCCTAAGATTTTAATTAAAATACAGTAGACCCCCTTATCTGTGGAGGATATGTTCCAAGACCCCCATTGGATGCCTGAAACCATGGATGGTGCCAAACCTACATGGACTATGTTTTTTCCTACACATACATACCAATGGCGAAGTTTAATTTATAAATTAGGCACAATAAGAGATTAACAACAATAATAATAACAGAACAATTATAACAATATACTGTAATAAAAGTTATGTGAATGTGGGGTCTCTCTCTCTCTCTCTCTCTCTCTCTCTCTCAAAATACACCATTGCACTGTACTCATTCATTTAATCTTTTTTGACCGGTTGAGCACAGGTAACTGAAACTGCAGGAAGCAAAACTGCAGATAACGGGGGGATACTGTGACTTAAGGAAATACACCACACGGAGATGTTACAAAAATACCAAAGAATTATAGGTAGACAACAGATAGTGAGAACTCTTTTAATAAGAAATACACAACAGAAAAAAAATATACCATTTTTATATACCATTTACATATTAATTATGAACCATAGCAGTAAAAGCTTTCCGGACATTGGCAAGAAAAGCTGAAAAATTGTTGGTCTTCCTTACATTCTCTTGAAATTCTGCTAGGCATTCAAGGTGAGGAGCACTATCGGACACTAGAAAAAAAATCAAAGATAATTTGAATGAGATTTTTCTTGTGGCAGAGAAATATTGCTAATTTAGATATTCTCCATCTGATTTGAATGTCAATTCCATTTTAATGAAATGCTTTGAGCATAAAATGATACACTCGATTTTCATATTCTAACTATCTTTTGGACCTTTCCTTTCTTTAAGCTCTAAATATTCAAATCTTAAGTACTATAATCTTGCTTTAAATTTAAACAGATGGTATTCAAGGACTGAAGAGCTTAGTAATGCAGAATGCCACTTCCCATCCTCTTAAACCTATATATTTTCTTTTAACTATTTAAACTGTTTTAACAGTTTGTTTTAACTGTTAAGTCATTTTTCTCTGCAAAACTTTGGCCTGACTGACTTCTGGTTTCTGGCCACTGGATAGAAAAAGAACTTTCAATGCCAATCCTAATAAGTATGGAAAGAAATATCTGAAGTTTTACAAGTGAAATGGAAGGCATTAGAAAATGTGGTTGCTATTCCAAGAGTGGTATCTACAGGGCCTACTAATCAAATGAGGCTCGAAAAAAATCACAAATAACAGTATGGCCCTCTATGTGGTTGTACCAGCTAGTATACTAGGAGCAAGTCTCGAGTGAAGGTGGTCAAAGGAAAAGAATGATCCAGCTTTCTCTGCCATCAATCCTGTCCTTTGTCCAAAGGAAAGAAATCCAACAATATCAGATTTCCAGCTCTTTGGTACAGACTGCTTAGGAAATAAGGTCCATGTCTACAGCAGAGAAAGAACAGCAAAGAGCATTTGGTTAAAAATTTATCCTGTAGATTCTATTTTAACATACTACCGAATACCATCAGACTATATAGTAAAAGAGGATATCCAATTTAGAGAAAATTGAAAAGCTAGGTAAGAGGTTTTATGGGCTTGCTTTTTAAAATCTAGCACTCATTAGACTGGAAGATATTTACCTAAAAAGAAAAAACCCAAACATTTATATATGAATTAGATTTGCAAAATATAAATTCCATAAGAATAGGAATTGAGTCACCAGGGCACAGTAGAACACCAACTCAGCAGTTCACCTGAGTGTCAGCTATAAATGCTTTAAGATGACACATAGGTGTGTAATGAGCTGAGAACCGTTTTTATGAATTCCAATAAATTAAGGATCACTTATACAGGGGCATTAGAAGAATAAAAAAGATAAATATATTTCTATTCTCTTCTTATTCATACTATTATCGATCACACATATTCACACATATTCTTCATAAATCAAAGTCTTGTGGCCTACCATAGATTTGTAACTAACCTGTATTATCAATGTGTGAGATTTTCAGGGTGGGATAGTTTTTGGGGAAAATAAATTATTAAATTCTGATGATTTTACATTTGATTTGAAAATCACCTACTTGAATAAATTATAATATTCATATTTAGGCAGGCATATCCTTTGAAGCTTTAGCTTTTTTAAAAGTTCTCTAAAAGGACAATTCATATTTGCATATGAAATGCAGTGATCTTTGGAGTTTTTAGACTTTTCAGCCAATGTGGCCCTGTGCCATCCTGAAAAGACGTTACTTATTAAGACTCCCAGATAATATCTATAAATCAAAACCATATTCACATCCTTTAGAAAACTATATCCCAAGAAGCAATAGCTTGTGGGAATGTTACTTTCTTTTATACTACTTTATATCCTGATTCAAATAACATTTTGGGACGCCAATCTTAAATACTAGTTAAGAGATATTAGTACATACCTTCGTACTCCCTTGCTTCATTTAGATGCAGGGAAAACATAAATGGGCTCTCAGGATGTTTAGGGTCAATATTAGTGAATATAAACTGCAACTTATCACCTGAAAAAAAGAGATTAAATTACTCAGTATGAGAATATTTTAGCATGCCAAAGCTTTCAATGGAGATAAGCTTTCCTACCATCTTTAATCAGTATCTGCGTTGCTAAGTATACATGGTCACTTAACCAACGTCTCCAAATGTAGAAGTTACAAATTAGTTTCGAAATATACTGTAGTTTAAATATCACAACAAAAACACAGTCAACAAAAGAAAAAATAGACAAATTGGGCTTCATTAAAATTAAAGAACTTTTGTTTTTAAAGAACCTTTGTTCTTTAAAAACATTATGAAGAAAAGGAAAAGACAACCTACAGAGCTGAAGAAAATATTTGCAAACCATTTATCTGATAAGAATTGAATACAGAGAATATATTTAAAAGAAAAAGAAGAAAGGAAAGGAGAAAGAAGAAAGGAAAGGAGAAAGAAGAAAGGAAAGGAGAAAGGAGAGGAGAGGGAGAGGGAGAGGGAAGGAGAGGAGAGGAGAGGAGAGGAGAGGAGAAAGGAAAGAAAAACCACTCAATTCAATAATGGGCAAAGGACTTCAATGAACTCTTACTCCAAAGCATGTATGTCCAATAAGCACATGAAAAGATGCTCAACATCATTTGTCATTAGAGAAACGTAAACCAAACCTACAATGAGATACCATTTCACACTCAGTAGGATGGCAATAAAATAAATAAATAGAAAATAACAGTGTTGGTGAGGATGTGGAAAAATTGGAACCCTAGCACATTGCTAGTGAGAATGTAATATGGTGCAGCCGCCGTAGTAAACAATTTAGCAGATCCTCAGAAAGTTTAAATATAGAATTACACTATGATTCAGCAATTCCAATCCTAGGTATATAGTCAAAAGAATTGAAAATGGAGATTCAAACAGATAACTGTACACCAATGCTCATAGCAGCACTATTCGCAGTAGCCAAAAGGTAAAAATAACCCAGTGTCCACGAACAGATAACAGATAAATAAAATGTAATACATATATGTGTATACATACACACACAATGGAATATTGTTCAGCCATAAAATGAAATGAAGTTCTGATATGGGCTATGACATGGATGAACCTTGAAAACATAATACTAAGTGAAATAAACCAGATACAGAAAAACGAATTATTATGTGATTCCACTTATATGAAAATATCTAGAATAGATAAATTCATGGAGACAGAAAGTAGTTTTAGACGTTACCAGGGAATTGGGGAGGGAATAAGCAGTTAGTACTTAACAGGCACAGAGTTTCTGTTTGGGGTGATGAAAAATTTTGGAAATAGATAATGGTTGGTGATGGTTGAACAACACTGTGGATATGATTAATGTCAATGAATTATACACTTAAAAATGGTTAAAATGGCAAATTTTATGTTATATGTAATTTACCACAATAAAAAAATGTATTGTCAAACAAATTTAATTTGACATTTTTCTATAGCTATGTGAACTTAAAGCCTATTTTCCAAAGACCTGTGAATGCTCCCAAAGGAGTAAATGCTTTGTAGAAATTCAAAACAGCAGCCACAAAGTATAAATTCACATGCGTTTTAGCTTTTCTTTACAGCATAACTTAAAAATCTCATTAAAAATTGTTTTAATTATAAAAAGGAATCTTCAGAAACTTTGAAAAAATTTGTCTTGCAATCAATTTCAAAATGAAATAATTATGTCAGTATACCAGGCTGTTTTTTTGTTTTCTGGGGTTTTTTTGAGACAGGGTCTTGTTATGTTGCCCAGGCCAGAGCACAGTGGTGTCATCACAGCTTACAGCAATCTCAAACTCCTGGGCTCAAGTGATCCTCCTGAGTAGCTGGGACTACACCTGCATGCCACCAGGCCCAGTTGATTTTTCTATTTTTTGTACCAACCAGGTCTTGCCCTGTTGCTTGGGCTGGTCTCAAACTCTTGGCCTCAAGTGATCCTCCTGCCTCAGCCTCCCAAAGTGCTTGGATTATAGGCATGAGCCACCACAACTGGCCAGTATACCAGGTTTTTAAACTATTAATAGCAATGAGAGGGATGTATGCCAAGGAAGAAAGATTTCATAAGACATTCAGTTAGACAAAAATGAACGGTTTTAATTTGGGCTTTCTCTTCCTTAAAATATTATTTCCTGACTTTGTGGCTATCACAAAGTTCTATTTTATATCTAAAAATAATTTTAAAGACTTAAAATTGGCTGTTCAAAAACAAAACTAAATTTAAAAAGCACCCAAGGATGACACTGAATATATACTTAGAGTTCAGTGGTCGAAAGTTCAGAGTTGGACTTTATATTTCTTTTAATCAAAAGGTTAACATTATTCATTAAAAACTCATTCCAATTGCTGGGAAAAACACGAAGACCAATAGATATATGGAGAAAGGCCTCATATAGGCAAAGAAAAAAATATAATTCGCAAACAAATGGGGGAAAAACTGGTCACCTTTTCATTAATAATCAAAGAAATGTAAGCCAGGCATGGTGGTATGTGCCTGTAGTCCCAGCTAGTCAGGAAGCTGAGGCAGGAGGATCGCTCAAGCCCAGGAGTTTGAGGTTGCAGTGAACTATGATGACACCACAGCACTCTAGCCAAGATGACAGAGTGAGACCCTGTCTCAAAAAAAAAAAAAAAAAAAAAAAATTAAAGAAATGCATTTTTTAGAAAAAATTTCTATTCATGCCTATATAACTTGCCCCCCCAAAAATACACAAATGTGGTAACAATACAATGAAATGAGTTCTGTCTTACATTTATTTAATAGATAGGTATATGTAAAAGAGTTAACATAGCAGGTCTGAGACTGATATCCTTAGAACCTTAAAAGGCCTGCTTGCCTGGTTAGCCCTTGACTGGTGTGTCTCGGGTCCTCAAGACCACTCCAGATTTGATGATTCCTTAGGAGGATTCACTCAACCTATGGTTGTATTCAGGACTATATTTATTACAGTGAAAAGATACAGTGAAATAAACAAAGGGGAAAGATACATGTGGTAAAGTCCAAGGAAAACCAGGCAAAAGCTTCCAGGGTCTCTGAGCTTCCCAGTAGATGACACTTCATGTGTATTGTCACAGTGCAATGGAGAAGGAATTAAGCACGTCCTGTTTGATTCCACTGGGTTAGGACTCTCAAAAGCTTGGCCTGGTTTCCTCTAGACTCTGTCCCGTGTGCTGTTTTTCCTTTGCTGATCCTGTTTTGTATCTTTTCACTGCAATAAATCTTAGCCATGAATTTGATTATATGCTGGGTCTTGTAAGTCCTCCTAGAGCAGCAGTCCCCAAATTTTTGGCATGAGGGACCAGTTTCATGGAAGACAATTTATCCACGGATGGGAGGTGGGGAGGGTATGGTTTCAGGATGATTCAAGTGCATTACATTTATTGTGCACTTTATTTCCATTATTATTACATTGTCACTTGCCACTCACTGATCGGGTTTTGATATGAGTCTGCAAGCAACTGATTTATTATGGTCTCTGGGCAGTCAAACCTCTCTGCTCATGATAATCTGTATTTGCAGCTACTCCCCAGTGCTAGCATCACCACCTCAGCTCCACCCAAGATCATCAGGCATTACAGTCTCATAAAGAGCACACAACGTAGGTCCCTTGCACGTACAGTTTATAGTAGGGTTCACGCTCCTGTGAGAATCTAATGCCACTGCTGATCTAACAGGAGGTGGAGCTCAGGCGGTGATGTGAGCCATGGGGAGCGGCTTTAAACACAGATGAAACTTTGCTCACTCACCCACTGCCCACTGCTCACCACTCACCTCCTACCATGTGGCACAGTTCCTAACAGGCCACAGCTGGTACCGGTCCGTGGCCCAGGGGTTGGGGACCGCAGTCCTAGAGAATCACCAAACCTGAGGGTAATCTTGGGGAGCCCCAATACAACAGACGTTGCTATACATTAGTACACATACATGTAACAGCCATAAAAATATACATGTGCTTTAACCCAGTAATTCTTCTCTGGGAAACAATTCCATGAAAACTATACAAAAAACAGAAGATCGATGTTCACTGTTGTACAATAAGTTCCAAGACCCCCAGTGGATGCCTGAAATCGCAGATAGTACTGAACCCTGTGTATGTGGATGCTCCTTAACTTACAATGGAGATATGTCCTGATAAACTCATCATAAGTCAAAAATGCATTTAATACCTCACAAAACTCATCCTAAAGTCAAAAAACTGTTAAGTTGAACCATCGTAAGTCAGGGACCGTCTGTACCATGTTTTTTCCCATACATACATACCTATGATAGAGTTTAAGTTATAGATTAGGCACAGTAAGAGATTAACAACTAAAAATAAAATAGAACATTTATAACAATATATTGTAATAAAAGTTATGTGAATATGGTCTTGCTCAAAATATCTTATTATACTATACTCATCCATTTGATATTTTCAAGACCATGGATAAGGGAGGGCTACTGTATTTCTAAAACTGAAAAAAACCTGCCAGAAACCAAATGTTATTAGAAGCAATACATGTATTAAACAATAGATAAATGATTGAATAAGTTAAAAAATTACTCTATGAAGGCTATAGCAACTGGAGAAATGTTAACGGCACAAGGCCAGTAAGAAGAAAGAACAGAAATTATTTGCATGTTGACAACCGTGCCAAAAATATATTTATTAAAATATTTAATAATGAATAACCAAAGCATCATTAACTATGTTAGAGTGATAAAAAAAATTATAATTTTTCCCTATTTTTTGAAAAGTTAATAATGTGGTCATTATTTTAGCTGAAGATATTTTTTAAATTCTTCTCTACTTAAGAAAAGACATACTTTTCTAATCTCTTATGTTTTGCTTATATTAGCATACTTACCATAAATTTTTCGAATTTCTAGTCCAAGTCGATCTTTATACAAGTCTGCAGATTTCTGCAGTCTTTTCAACCTCTCTGCATTAGCTTTGCTAGCCGTAGAAATAGCTATGATTAAAAAGCACACACAGTATCAAATATTTAAAATAATTAATGCTCAATTTTTTAAAATTAATTTTTTAAAACTCGAAAACAACTATAACAATAATGCCAAGCATATGAGTCTGCTTAATTTATTCAGTTTCTCTCCCTACGAATTGGCAAAAAAAGCTCTGTTCATTTAAGTTGGAAGGAAAAATTGCTCAAGAAAATATATACAGATAGTGAGAGGAATATGTTTTGTTCCACTTTATTATGTAGTTCTGTTCTCTTTTATTATGCAGTAGCCTGAATAAATAGGACAGGGATTTGCATGGCTAGCATAGAAAGATCTCACTTACACTATTTTGCTTTTTCTGGACAGCCAAGTATATATTAATTGCTTCATGGGAAAAGTATTCTATTCCTTTGAGCATAACTATTTCTCATGAGACATCAGCCTTATTTCATGCTAGTTTAGAATTTTTTTAAAGGTACCACAAGAGTCCCTAAGTAATACTTAGCAGAAGAGAAATAACATCACAATTTAGACTTGGATAAGAACTCTACAAGAAACAACATTAACAAAACAAATTTTTCTATTTTCAAGAGATTTGAAGAATTGATTACTTAGTTTACTGGCAAAAAAGACTCCTTTCTAAAAGAAGCATTCATTTGAATATAAAAGTTTTTTAGACAAAGAGACTTTGCAGCACAGTAAGAGTGTTTAATGATACCTAGCAGAGAATGTATGGTCTATAAATTATGTTGTGTAATAACAATATTACACAACAATAAACGTATGCTGCATAAATTACACTACACCTTCTCCATAGCAAATCTTATTTAGTGACACCATTTCCCACTCTGCTTAATTAAACCTTCATATCAGTTTCCTTATTACTAGCTATATTAGAAATCAAAGGAGAAGGCCTTTTAAGTAAAACAAAAGAAAATAAAACTCACTTAGCTAACTTTAATGACCCTTGCAGAGATGAGTAGCTGGTTATGCCCTGAGGTACTGTAATACATTTTTTGCAAAGAGCTAGAGCAGGCAAGATAGACATAACAATTGTGAACCATCACTACTTCCAAATTTAGATTAATGTTTTAAATATGTTTACAACTGGAAACTTACTTTCCTTCTTCCTAGAATACTCTTCCTTAAGATCCTGGATATTTGCAGTCAGTACTTCCAATTCCTGCTTTTTGCCTTTTACTTCAGCAATCAGCTTTAACAAGTTATCTTTTTTTTCTTGAATGAGTATATTCTGCTTGCGGATCTCTGTAAGAAGCACAAGGTATTAGCTAAAATATGTATGCTGTGCTCTCTGACATATATCTAAGAAAAGACCAAAATTCATTGACTTTCATAAGATTAATGTTTTGATTGATAAGCATTTCCTAATGATTCAAAAATTATAAAGGAACAGAAAGAAAAAAATCCAAATCTATTCTCTCCTAATGTTTTTGAAAACAAAACTGAGACAGAAATGCTTTTTAAATTGAGAATACCAAATTAAACCAAGAAATAGAAAAATCAGACAATAATGACCCCTGCAGCTTCCCACTCCAAATAAGTACATAAATAAGATCCACCAACAAAAACAAACCAACTCTAGAAGATGGCTTTACACAGTACTTTTGAGGAAACAGCTCATTCTCACAATATATAAATTATTCCAGAACATACCAAAAAGACAGAAAGAAGTAAAGAAAGGTAGGCAGGTAGACAAATCTTGCAATGTTAGCATAATTCTCAAATTAAAATTCAAAGATAGCACCATCCCTCTACCCACAACCATGTAAACTAATGTCACTTAAATACACAGATGTAAAAATGCTTAAAACATTATTAATAGCTTACATTAAAAAAATCCACTAAGAGCAACTACAGTTTATTCTAAGGATATATAGTGAAGGTGTAATAGCAGGAAAATCATCTGAACAAGCATGGAAGAGACAATGCTATATAAATTTAGCGCCTACTCCTGATACTGACTTTTAAACTAGATTGAAGGACATTTCTTTAACATGATAAAAATAAAACAAAAACCTTTCAAATCTCCTAATATATATTTGGCATTTACAAAAGGAATAAAATAGATGCCTGTTATCATTGTCATTTAATATATTCCCTATTAGTTTCTGGCCAACACGGATATATAATTGGTGAAACTACTGAAAAAGAAAAAACTATTTTCATTATATGTAGACAACTGACATCTATCTACAATACTCAGAAGAATCTACTGACAATCTATCAGAATTTGCAGTACTACATAAAATATCACAATGTTGATATTTTAATCTCCTCCATGAATGTCGGAATCATGAAGGTACTTAATGCATCTAGAATGGTGAATGCTTTCCAGAAGGTTTTCAATTTGTTTTTTCCAGGTCTATTGGAAGAATCACTATCTATGGCAGCTATAGTCTTATAGAATGTATTTCTTAAATAACAAGACTTGAGGCCAGCCTCGGTGGCTCACACCTATAATCCCAGCACTTTGGGAGGCTGACTCGGGAGGATCATTTGAGGCCAGGAGTTTAAGACCAGCCTGGGCAACATGGCCAGACTCTGTCTCTACAGAATGTAAAAAAATTAGCCAGGCATGGTGGTGTAAGCTATAGTCTTAGCTACTCAGGAGGCTGAGGCAGAAGGATCCCTTAAGCTGCAGTGAGGTATGATCCCAGGACTGTTCTCCAGCCTGGGCAGCAGAACAAGACCCTCTCTCTAAAAAAATAAAAAAGACTTGAAGGTAGAAATTACTCCTTGATCAAGGGGCTTTAGAATAGATGTTAGCGGTCATGAAAACAATAATCTCCTTGTACATCTCCATCGGACCTCTTGGATGACTAGACGCATTGTGAACAGGCAGTAATGTTTTGAAAGGAACCTTTTTTCTGAGCAGTAGGTCTCAACAGCGGGCTTAAAATATTCAGTAAGCCATGCTGTAAACAGATGTGCTGTCATCCAGGCTTTATTGTTTTATTTCTAGGTCACAGGCAGAGTAGATTTAGCATAATTCCTAAAGCCCTTTAAGATTTTCAGAATGGTAAATGAGCACTGGCTTCAATTTAAAGTCACCAGCTGCATTAGTTCCTAACAAGAGAGTCAGCCTGTCCTTTGAAGCCAGGGACTGACTTCTCTCTCATTATGAAAGTCCTGCATTGCAACATCCTCCAATAGAAGGCTGTTTCATCTACATTAAAAATCCATTTCGTGTGGCCACTTCCACCAGTTTTCTTAGCTAGATCTCCTGGACGACTTGCAGCAGCTACTACTTTAGCACTTGCTGCTTCACCTTGCACTTTTATGTTATAAAGACAGCTTCTTTCCTCAAACCTCATGAACCAACCTCTGCCAGCTGCCAACTTTTCTTCTGTAGCTTCCTTACCTCTCTCAGCCTTCCTAGAATTGAAGAGAGTTAGGGCCTTGCTCTGGATTAGGCTTTAGCTGAAGGGAATGTTGTGACTGATTTGATCTTCTATCCAGACCTCTTTCTCTGTCATCAATAAGGCTGTTTCATTTTCTTATCATTTGTGTTCACTGGAGTAGCAGTAATAATTTCCTTCAAGAACTTTTCTTTTGCATTCACAACTTGGCTATTTGGCATGCACAAGAGGTCTAGTTTTTGACCTATCTCAGTTTTCGACATGCCTTCTTCACTAAGATTAATCATTTCTAGCTTTTGATTTAAAGTGAGAGATATGCAAGTCTTTCTTTCATTTGAACACTTAGAGACCATTGTAGGGTTATTAATTGGCCTAATTTCAATATCGTTGTGTCTCAGGGAACAGGGAGGCCTGAGGAGAGGGAGAGAGAAGGGAAATGGCAGGTCCGTAGAGCAGTCAGAACACACACTACATTTATCCATTAAGTTCGTTGTCTTCCATGGGCGCGGTTAGTGGAGCTCAAAACAATTACAACTGCAACATCAAAGATCACTGATCACAGATCACCATAATAGATACCTTCAATTTGTAAAAATCACTATATTCGCGAAGCACAATGAAACGAGGTATGCCTCTACCAAAATACAGGCTTTTCATATCTATCTCAGATACTGGCCAGCACTTCATTACCCCTTCTTGACTCTAATCCTCCACCCTCCCTGACTTCCCCAGGTGCCCTTCACTATCCTACAAGTCTTCCTATACCTCTTAAACTCTCAGGTTCTGCAAATATCCACACTTCTGTCTCACACACATATGCTCAAAATAAAAATAACAAAGTCTGCCCATAAATCTGGCCAGACCTCTCTGCTGGGAAAGAGGACAACACTCACAGGGCCGCTCCCTCCTCTGTTGGCTGGAAAACAGGTACAACTACTGCCACTTGGGGCCCACTGCCTAGAGACAGTGTTCCCAAAGTGCCAGTCAGGGGGCTAAATAGGGCAGGAAGGCTCTAAAAGCCTAAGAACTCTAGGGCAGAGGGTACTGAGGTCAAATAAGCAGAGCCAGGAGAGCTTGAGTGGTGCTTTATGACGTCTTCATGAATTTTTGAATTAAATTTCTGGTTTTACTAATATTTAAATGAAATCTGAACACTTTGAAATCAAAGGCCAATTAATAAGTCCAGCATTATCGCGAATAAACCAAAATGTCTATGTTGTCATTTAATTCCAGTATTGTAAGTAAATATGTGTTCCAAGGATAAGTGATTTTAGAAAACATTTTTCTTAAAGTTAAATAAGTTAGTCCACTACAGAACTTGTAAGGACCTTAAATATCATGAATCTTCAAAAGGGAAATACACTATGATCTGTTTCCCAAATTGAACCAAGCATGGAATTTGCAGTGCTGGAGGAACATCTCTCAAGACCAGCATTCCTCAGGCAACAGGGAAATCTCATTTACAGTGGTAACAAAATATTCAGGAATAACCTAGATCAAAAAATATGTGGGCTCTGTATGAAAAAACAGTGCATAACTTGCCCGAGACACATATTTGACCTAGATAAGTGACGAGACATTTTATGATTCTAAATATTATAAGGATGCCAATATTTCCCAAATTCACTTCTATATTTAACTCAGTCCCAATGGAATTTGGGAAGAAGGAAAAGGGAGGGAGGATCTAATAAAAGTAATTATTTATCTGATGAATACACGGGTGAAAATATTTAGGAAAATATGGAAAGAAAAATATCAAGGAAAGAGGCTTGCCCTATCAAGTGTAGCATTTGTGATTGTGACACTATAACACAATAGTGGGGTACTAGTTGAAGAACTGACACATGGCTCAGTAAAACAAAAAAGACATCCTCAAACAAACATTGGCATATTTAGGAAGGTAATGTGATAATAAAATATCATCAAAGCAATGGTCCAAAGGTAGATTATTTCCTAAACAGTGCTGAAATCCAAAATAAATTCCTTATTTATTAAATATTTAAACATAAAAGGAAATCTTACAAAACCTGAAAGGCGGTATCTGTGAATACAAAATTAACTATATGGGGAAAGATCTTTTGACACAAAGGCAAAAAGAAATCAAAGAGAAAGGCATATATGGCTACATAAAAATTAATGTACAGGTGAAAAAATTCATATCTGACTCGACTGAGAATAAAATTCTACTATATGCTAGGTACTTTGTTTAACACTATATATTTACATAAATTTACTTAAGTTTCACAATAATATTATTATACAGGTCTTACTGTCTTTTTTAAAAGAAGAACAAAAAGACTCAGCATTCAGTAACTTGCCCAAAGCTGTATTTGCTAGGATGCAATAAATAATAAGACCCGCATTCAAACTCCGGTCTTGACTTCAAAGGCAATGCTTTTGTCCATTAAATTATTCTCCTCCAATAATGCATTACCCTTTTACTCTAAAGAGGAAGACACAAATACAAATTCCTAAGAAAATGGCAGATGAAGCACAGAATGCGGATAGTTAATAAATATGAAAGATGATTTAACCTGAGAGTAATCACAGAAATGCAAATAAAGCAGCAACATTCTAATTTTCATTATAACAATGTTTACAAAAATAATAGCTAGTGTTGAGAAGAATGCAAAATGCTAGGGTCCTTCTGGAAAGTTTTTTTTTTTTTTTTTTTTTGAGACAGAGTCTCACTCTCTTGCCTGGGGCGAGTGTCGTGGCGTCAGCCTAGCTCACAGCAACCTCAAATTCCTGGGCTCAAGCAATCCTACTGTCTCAGCCTCCCGAGCAGCTGGGACTACAGGCATGTGCCACCATGCCTGGCTAATTTTTTTCTATATATATTTTTAGCTGTCCAATTAATTTCTTTCTATTTTTGGTAGAGACGGGGTCTCGCTCTTGCTCAGGCTGGTCTCGAACTCCTGAGCTCAGGACGATCCGCCCGCCTCGGCCTCCCAGAGTGCTAGGATTACAGGCGTGAGCCACCGCGCCAGGCCTGGAAAGTATTTTTGACGTTGTAAAATAAAAAAGCCTTAAAGATATTTATGTCCTTGGACCCAGCTATTTCATTTTTACAAAGTTACCACAGGAAAACAGGGTATGTGCAAATATTTACACATAAAAATTCTTTTTCAGTGTTTATAATGATGAAAAGCTGAAAATATCCTGAATGGCTAAGAAGTAAATGATTAAAATATGGTATATCAATAACATCGAAAATATTTTCAAAGAATTTAGGTGGGAAAATACTCTCAAAGTGGAAAAAAGGAAAAATATGATAGTTATAGAGATACCATGAACATAATTTGTTTAAAAATCTACATAGCACATGAAAATTAAAAGCTATTCATAGAAAGCCATTTTGTTAAATGTGGTTCTCGACATTACAGATGACATTTTTTGTTTACTTTTCTGTATTTTCCAAGAATTTGGACATCATTGTATATTGTGTCAAGTATAATTTAAAAATAAACATCAGAATTACCACAAAGAAAAATGCTACTATTTAAAGAAAAGTATTAAATTGTACTGCATAAGAAATCCAGATTTAAAGTCAAAATGTCTCAGCTCCAACCCAGCTCATCAGTTGTTACCCAAGGACCTTGGTCAAATCACAACTTCTAAAACTCTTTTCCTCATCTGAAAAATGGGAATAATGGCTGCCCCATTCACTGGGGTTAGAGTATCCAATAATACTGTGAAAAATTTTAAGCTAGTACGTGACACATAAATAACATATATGTGAGTGTTTTTATTATAACATCTGAAGAACTGTGTGGATTCGTGGCAATACAAATGTAAGGGCCCTCAATGTTGCGTGACTATTGCTGTATGTGTACACAGTTGGCTGTTTCTTATGCCCCAGGACCGATATTTCAAACTTTCACTCCTACTCACTACAGACACCCTCCCTCCAAAGTTGGTCAGTATGCTACGATGGAAAGAGCATAGTCATTTTGGCTACAAACTCAGACCTTAGGCAAGTTTCTTAACCTTAGTGAGCTTCAATTTTCTCAGCTGTGAAACAGGGATAATCTCTTAGAGTTCAGGATTTAAGATAATTTAAGAGCCTGCCCATGGTAGATGCCTGTCACTTTCCATGGATGATCTTCCTGCTTGCAATAACTAGATGGAACAGATGCTCCAGGTGGGCCAGAATTTTTGGCTGTTTGTTCTTTGCAATATATTCCTAGAAGAGTACCTGGCACAAGATAGTAGCTCAGACAAACATCTGGTGAGTAAATGAATTCCCTCAGTTGTTCCTACTCCCTACACAGTATCTTTATCCTTATTGGACCTATCTGTGACTTCCCAGTGCTGACAACAACCTTTCTTTATTCTCTCCTCTTTTAGTTTCTCTGACCTTCTCTTACTTCCTTTGTTCTCCAGTTACTAATTCTGTCTTTCCTGGTCCTTTCGATTTACCTCCCTCTCAAATTATAGAGAGGAAATGTAATGTTTTGAATGTGAATGGGGCCTTTTGAGTCAATCTGATGATCCAGGGCACATCACAATCTCTTTGAGCCTGTAATATCATCAGTAAAATAGGAATAATACCTACTTCAGAAACTGTCACGAGGATTGAAGGAGACAGTGTATGTAGACTTTAGCACAACACTTGACACATAGTAATGATTCAATAAATATTATCACTATCCTAAGCTCTCTTCTTTCACTCTACACATTATTCCACAGCTTCAAGCCCCAAAATACACTAAGCACTCCCAATCTCTATCTTCAGCAAAGACCACTTTCTTTGCTGGTCTCCAATTGATAAATCCATTACCTACCAGATATCTCCACCTGCAAGACTCACTGCACAACAAACTCAACACATTTAAAACTGAACCCATCTGTTTCCTTCCCACTCATAAAAACATGCTCATCTTCTAATTCCTCACTTAGTAAATAGATCACCAATGAACACACTTTGAGACTCACAGAAGTAAAAATTGACAGTTTCAAACTTAATTTTTTTTTTTTTTTTTTTGAGTCAGAGTCTCATTTTGTCTCCCTGGCTAGAGTGCAATGGCATCATCATAGCTCAATGCAACCTCAAACTCCTGGGCTCAAATGATCCTCCTGCCTCAGTCTCCCCAGCAGCTGGGACTATAGGTGTGCACCACCACGCCTGGCTAATTTTTCTATTTTTTTCTGTAGAGACGGAGTCTCACTCTTGCTCAGGCTGGTCTCAAACTCCTGGCCTTAAGCAATCCTCCTGCCTCGGCTTCCCAAAGTGCTAGAATTACAGGTGTGAGCCACCACACTTGGCCTCAAACTTAATTTTCTAATGCCCAGGGATTCTACAAACAAAAAGTGTTTAAAGGACTCAAACTTAATATCACTCTTATACACATGCACGTGCAAACAAAAGAGGTTTTCCTTTTCACTTACGGTGACAGAGGGGATAAAAGTAGCAGTGAAAGGGCATGGAAGCTTCAGGGAAGCTTAGAAAGTGAACATGGGTAAAAGTCTGGCATAAAACCTACCAGGGTGACAAAGTCAAATGCCCTCACCAGCTACACAATGCGGAAAGTGGGTAAGGAGAGACAAAAGGGGACTCTGCCAAATGGGGACTGTGGCAAATGAAAGAACACATGCCCCATGTAAGGATATTCCAATTTAGGTGTTTAAAACATGGTTTCACTAAACTGAGTATCTCTAGTGGAATTTGACCTGTGGCCACAAGTTTGTAGCCTGTGTGTGAGAATTCAATGAAAGCTACTGATCCACTGTGGACAATCTGGAGAGTGGTAGAAATGAGAAGGCAAGAATAGTAGTAAAAATGTGGAGAGAAGGACTGTCAGAGTACTAACCCTACCCCAAAGAGCTGAGACAACTCCAGCTTTTCAATCCCCACGTTGTGATGTCCAATGTGAAACAAACTCATTTTTTTAAAAAACTACTTGCATTTACACATCAGCATTGGCAAATCTCACAAGTACAATGCTGAATGAAAAGAAGTGGCAGAATGCATACAAAAGAATGCCACTTACATAACATTCAAAAACACGATACTAAACAACATACTGACAGGTTAGTTCTGGAAGGTGGGAGAAGAAAAAGGTGTAACATGAGATGTTCTTTCATAAGCTGGACGGTGAATTTGAAAATGTTTATTATGCTTTATATATGAGTATATGTATATATGTGAACATATACACACAAAATACACTGTGTTACTTGTATGAGGGATTTCATGATAAAAACATTTACTCTAAAAAAAAAAAACCTTGTGATTAGATCGATTTCACATACGATTTTGATATTCCAGAAACATCTCAATCATTCGTTCTTCTTCCTTTAATTTCACAGACAGCTTTTCTGAAAGAAAAATTGGAATTGAAGTTTCAATTCAGCTGAAATAACACTAAAAAAACTAACAAGAACAGCAAAAACAGCATGTTACGAGTTAAGTTTAGGTACCTGCAAATGCTTTGATGGAGTCCTTGTAGGTATCTCTGAGCCCCACCATATGACAGGAGGTGTCAGTACTTTTGAATTTATTCCAAAATTCATTTATGGTTTTATCGAATAGCACCAGCTCGTCCTCTACCATTATGAAGACAATGCTACAAACAGAACACACATGGTATTCTTTAAGAGTTATTGAAATCAAATCAGCCACATATTCCAACCAGGTATATAGTAGTTTGCCTTTGGCCTTTGCTAGAAAATGGTTAGCAACTTATCTTTAATTCTACATACTCAAGGGTGGATCAAGCCACCTGGGCTTAATTGTCGTTAAGGTGCAACAAGAATCCAGCAGGACACCTCTACCTCCTAGGAACTTGTTAGTAGGTAAATGCAATTGCACAGGACACTCACATGCTCTGTGACCCGGGGAAAATGACTCTGACTCCGTTTTCTCACAAGTAAAACTGGTGATTTGTAAGGCCCCTCCAACTATGACCCTTTCTGATTCCAACCTGGATGGCCAGGTGGCCAGCCCCCCTCCCATAGGATAAGACCTCACACATCTACCCTACCTCTTCCTCCAACTCCAGAACAGGAAAAATAACAGTAAAATGGAAACGAGAGTGGGAACTTCGTGGGTTCAGCCCAGGACGTGTGCTGGACTCTCTGGGCCTCAGTACCTTCCTCTGTAAAAGGATGTCCTGTAAGACTCCAGGTCCCACCAGTTCTCCGTGACGCTAAAACCTTCCCAGGAGGGCCAAAGGTATCTCCTGAGGGAAACCCAGAACGCTTCGGCTCCGCCGCTGCCCACCCGGCCAGGCCCCCGAGGCCCAAACAGCCACAAAAAGCGAATTTCACAAACACCGCCCCGAATACACACATTCTGCCCCCCGAACCCACTTTCCCCTACGGCGACAGGCGGGGCGAAGAGCCCAGCTCGGCGCCACTCCCTCACCTTCTCACGCAGGCCTGAGTCCCGCCGTCTTCCCCACACTAGATCTGTGCCACCTCCGACCAACAGCAGGTCTCCAGACCCAGCTCCCACGGCCCCGCCAACTTTTCGATTTCAAACCCAGGGCACCGCCCTCCACCCGCTTCCAGGCGGCCTCTCGGCTTCTGATTGGCTGATAGCAAGTGGTCTCCATGAAGGGATTGGTTGATATCAACTTCCGAGATTCTCGCGGAAACGTAGGAAATAGAGCATTCTGGGATTCGTAGTTCTTTTTTGGACGACCATCAGACTCTTCGCTGTGCTTCTGAAAGTGTTAATATTAATACCTCCCGAAGGACTCGCCCCAGGACAAGCCATTCATAGGCTTCAAATAAACATTTCTGCAACAAATATAAATATTGACCTTTAATCGTATTTTTTTTTGCAAAAGATATACCCTCTTCTTTGTTATTTTTTGGTAAAGTTGACTCAAATTATGAGTGGGCAGAAACATCCAGACGGTCCTCACAATAGGTTTACAAAAAAATTCCTTCTTTTCTGTCCCTCCAGCTTCTCTAACAACAGTTTCGAGGCCCACAGGAACAGCATCTTACTATCTTGCATAACTAGAAAGGGATCAAACTCTAGCAACATCACCTGCTATGTTCCTTGAGACAGGAAAGAGGCACAAGCTAATCAACTCGGATTTGCCGAAGCCTGGGCAAGCTGCGGGGAAATCACATCGTCCAGGAACTCCAAATGGGTGAAATGGAGTCACTATGTGAAATCTTTTGGGTAAAGATGAGGAAGAAAGAAAAATAGAGGGAAAAAAAAACCCAGAGAATATGCTCTCTAAAGAATGGAAAATAAAGATGGCCAGTAATATGAAGCCAAAGTCATTATTTTCATCTTTGACTATGACGTATTTGTGAAAATAAGGCCTTTTATTAAAGACCAAAAGGCCTTTGCTCTACTACTGCTTCCTTTCGTTGTCATTAACAATCGAAACACCAACAATAAAATAAATGTGTAAATAACATGCTCAGGGTTACCAGATATTGGCTGTTCTATCCCCAAGAGCTAAATCAAGACCTTTGAAATCGGGACAAGTTATTATTATTAATATTTAACACATCATAATGTACCCAAAAATAAGCTTCCCAGCCTAGGGATTGTTATTAATAAAGTTAGTTATATAGCTTGCTGCAATAAGTCTCCTTTCATTTCACAAATATTTGCCCAAGAACTTCTCATTTTTAGATATCTAATAGTATTTACCTTAAAGCAAAATTTTATGAGTGGAGCATCTCAGAACTTCAGCTGAATGAGTGATAATGTTCCCTCACTGCCCTGGATTAGTGAATGCAGTACTTAATAAGATTCTTGGAAGGGTGCTGACTTGGTACCATGTTGACAAATTGCTCACTGAGTTTTTACACTGGTCTTCATCAGGCTGTTGAGTGAAGATTCTTGCTCTTTCTGGACCTTAGACTGAGGGGGGTGATTGCCCTACCAATGTGTAATTTTTAGGGCAGCCCCAGCATGTCCACTGTCTTTTATTCTTTCTCAGGGCTCTTCCCCAACCAAGGTGTGAGGGAGAAATTCTATGTCATTTGTCCAAATGTTCATCTCTGGAAGACTGGTCAATGATTTCTTTCTAATTCCCCAAGCATAACTAGGACAACAAGCCCTTCTTTCTGCTCAGCCCATAGAATATGGCCTCTAGTTTTCTCAGCTTTAGAAAGGGAAAAACAAAAACCTCTCATTACCACCCACACAGTACCACCATCACTACCACTACCACCATACTTACGTGCCTTTCATTCAACCCATTCAAGATTTGTTGAGTATCTATTATGTACCATGTACTGAGTTGAGAGCACTTTCTTCTCTGGGATATACATTCTGTGATCCAAGGTTGGGTTTTTGCAGGGTGGGGAGTAGAAAAAGGGCACATCTTCCCAGTCTGGAGGTGTTTCCGAATGGTAGTTACAAAGACACTTGCTCAGACTGATTGAAAGCTCCATTGCTCCTTCCCTGAAAATTTAATTTTTTCTCTAATGGGTGAAGGATCATGGGGGTACAAGGAGAAAAGGTCATTTTCCTCTGTGGCACCTACCTTTGCTGGGTAAATACTTTCCATCTTGGAGGCAAAGCTAAGGCTAGAAATGATCATGAGTAATGCCACGGTTTAGACCAGAAGTTCCCCACCTGCTAAGTATACGAATCTTTTTATGACATCCACATTTATGCTGAACTCCAAAAATGCTTATACATGTACTTTCAATGTCCATTCACTCATAAAATTAGAAACGATAAAAGCTACCACGAATTCAGAAAAGAAGAAAGTTCTTCCTGCAGATTCCAGATTAAGGGCCACTGATATAGAAAATGCTCATTGTATTCAAAAGATCTTGAACAGAAACTTTCAATCCTCTATATTTCTGAATGACCTGTGTCAAGTTCTAAGAATAGATGATTTAAGAAAATAAGTCTCAGACTATTGCTGTAATCAAAGTACAGTATCCGAAAAGTCAACCTTCAGTGCCAGGTTCCACCTGGAATCTTTCATCTTCCCAGAATTAAAAAAAAATAAAATGAACAAAGGGCTGAGACCTCCAGCATGGTGGAGTGAGAAAGTTATCAAATCTTCTTCCCCTCCCCCCTCCAAAAAACGCTATAAAACTGGGCCCAATGATCATTTCAGTGCCTTGGAAATCGACTAACGGCATATAGCAAACTAAGAAGCATTTATTCATGAAAAACTACTCCAAAACTTTATGCTGAGTGAAAGAAGCCAGATGCAAAAGACTACATATAATATGATTTAATTTATGTGAAATAACCACAAAAGGCAGATTCATAGAGGCAGAAAGCAGTTCAGTTTTGGCTTGAGGCCAAGAGCGGAAGCAGGCATTGACTGCCAAAGGGTGCCAGGGAACTCTCTGGGTGATGAAGATGTTCTAAAACCAGTTGTGGCGATTGCTGACAACTGTATAAATTTACTAAAAATCTTTGAATTGTACATTTATAATGATGAAGTTCATGGTATACAAACTGTATCTCAATAAAACTGTTAAAATTAAAAAAGATGAAGGATATCAGAGCTTCAGAGAAAAAGAGAGTATATTTCCCAAGCACCCAGAAAATATTCAATATAGTGGGAAAATATTCCGGTTTTTTATTGAGATAAAATACACAACATAAAATTTACCATTTTAACCATTTTTAAGTGTATAGTTCAATGACAGTAAGCTTATTCACACTGTTGTGCAACCATCACCACTATCCATCTCTAGAACTCTTTTCATCTTGCAAAACTAAAACTCTGTGCCCATCAAACAATAAATCCCATTCTCTCCTCTCCCCAGAACGTGGCAACCACTATTTTACTTTCTATCTCTATGAATTTGACTACTTTATGTGTAATTTTTCAATCATCTCATAAATGTCAAAAATGGGAATTTATTTTACAGCTTTTAAATACGATATATTAAAGTTAATGTATTTCAGTGTGATAATGGTATTACCTCCATGATATTCTTGAATATATTTTCCCCTTTCATCCTACATTTTGCGTTTCTAAATTGTACCCATCTATCAAGGCCCAGTTACTTGCCACCTCCCCCACAAAAGCTCCCTAATCTCATAGACTGAAAGTTGTATCTGCCTTTCCTTTTTACTTTTCCATTTACTCTGTCTGTTCACCTCTAAGGGCACACTGGTATGTTATTTATGTAAATATCTTATCTCCCCTACCAGACCATGAGCTTCTTAAGGTATGATCTATGTCCTGTGCCAGAGTCAGCGTCTTACACTAGTGCTTCTCAAAAGTGAGTTTCCCCACCCAACAACATCAACATTATTTAGGAACTTGTTAGAAATACAAAGTCTCAGACTCCACTCCACTCCTACTGAATCAAAGACTCTGGAAATGGATGCCTATAATCTATGTTTTAACAAGCCCTCCAGGTGAGTTGCATGCACACTAAAGTTTGAGAGCTACTGCCTTACACATAGCAAGTACTCTAAGTCATCTATAAACTATGAATCCAGCTATATAATATCTAAACTCTACTGTGAAGAAAATTAATAGTACTCAATGGGCAACTCAGTTTGGTCCTTTGTAATGCAAGGAAAAGCTTATAAATGTATAGGTCATGATCATTTCTAGGGAAGAGTACATAATGAGACTAATGGAGGGGGTACCTGGAACAGCTACAGCAGGATCATTTATAATAGTGTCATTAAGGAATGCCAATATTTCTGGGACGCTAGCCAGAGTGGAGGTAATGATTTTCTGAAAGTCACCAGGGTCTAAACTCTGTCTGAAATAAATCCATTTTACATTGCAAGGTGACACTGGAGAGATCTCAAACACAATTTATTTTAGAGAAGGCAGATAAGTTTGTGGTAAAAGGATAACGACCATGCAGAGACGTCGAAGGTCAATTCCTCCAAAATATATTTTTGTTTACTGCCACTGCATAAGTAACACAAGCTAAAGTCAAATATCTCTGAGTGATGTTGAATTGCAGTAGCACTATAACTTAGTGAAGAATGGTTCATTTTATGATAAGAATATATCTTGTGTTTATATAATATTTCATTGGTGAAACATATCAAAGAAATTCTAGCCTCTGTCCTACAGATTGCAATCTAAGTAAAACACGCAGGATTTACTATAAATCAAAACCTCAGGAGAATTTAAATGAATCAGAATGAGAACTTTCTAGAAAGAACTGGAAATATTCAACTGCTGGGATTAACTAAAAACAAGGCAGCAGTATAGGGTTTGGGGACCAGCTATAGTAGCAAATATTTTTAAAAAACAAAAGTCATTAACGGGAAGGAAGTCATTAAGATGAGCAAATCATGCTGGGGTGATTGGAATTCTGAAGATGTCTCTGAGGAAACTGGGGGAATGAGGGGATCCCGGCAGAGGCACCATGGACAGCGCATGGAATTCCAGTGAACCTCATGGTGTGCTTCATTAGTTCGGGTCAGGGATTCCATTGAGAATCTGGTGAAAGCTGTGGCCTTCTTCCAACAAATGCGTACAAGCATGGACATTTTGCATGCAATTTCAGGAAGTTCATGGACCCATAAATAAGTCAGTTCACGTTATAGACTGCCTGCCTGGTGACTGAAGAGATTTGGCTAAGATTAGACCCCAAAGAACATATTAATAAAGATTTCTTCCACTCCAAAAGTGCTTTTTTCTGGCACAGCAGAGTTCCAGTTGTGGAACACTTGGAGGAATCAAAGGGAGAGTTCTGCTACAGCAGGAGGAAAAGGAGTTGATCCCGAAGGGAATGGTGGTTGGCTGTGCAATTTTCTGAAGACCCTGTATTTAATGTGCGGAGGACATTTGGCTCGATTCCCAGATGCAACAGTGAACAACTGAGACGCGTCTCTGCTCTCTTGGAGTTGTCTTTGTTCTCAGGCTGGAGGGTAAGGTTGAAGACACTGACCAATGGAAAGAGTTAGATAACTAAATATTCATTGTGAAGAAAGGGAGGGCAGGACAGAAGGAAGAGAGAGAGAGAGAGAGAGAGAGAGAGAGAGAATAAAACAGAGGGAAGAAGAGGCAGAGATGTCAGAGTAAAAACAGAAGCAACATAATCATGTATAGGAACAAAAATTATATCATTTTGCCCTACTTCTACTCTGAGCAAGAATTTCAGAGTTGGAATTCAACTCCACTTTCACAAACTATCTGGCAAAATAAGAATAACTAAGATTAATTATAGCTAATTTTTTTTTAGTATTAACCATGTGTCTTGGTTAAAAAATGATAATGTTTAATAGAAAGGAGATCTAAAACGAGGAATATAAGAATAGACCAAGCCTTCATCCATGGGAAAGAGTGGAATAATACGGATCTTAAATAAGGTAAATGAGAAAAAAATGTGTTAAGGCAGAAGTTAAGAAAGTGGTACAAGGAAGGGCCAACTCCACATAGGAGTCACAGGAGGGGTGTAGACACCTTGTTTCAAGGGAGGGATGAAGTAAGACAGAGCTTCTATTAATAAAATTTGATGTGTATGAAAACCATGTAGGAAGCTGTCTAAAATGCCCATTTCTGGACCTCATTCCCAAAGAGTCGGGTTCTGTGATCTGGAGTGAGCCTGGAAACTGCATGCAGGTGGCAGGAGGCAGGTGGTCTGTAGATCACACTTTGAGAAAGACAACCTCAAAAAGAGGATGAGAGTACAGGTAGATCTTTTGGATCTGGGTAGCTTGAATGCGGCTTTGTTCCGTCATCACTTGGTGAACTGATTTTGGACAGACCTTGAACTCTAACAACTTTGGCTTCGAAATGACTCAGCTTGTCAGGCAGGTTCTTACTAAAGGGAAAACCTCCCCTGGAAGATTATTATTATCAGAAAGAACCAACCTCCTGTATCTCCCTCCTGCTGGGGTCCACATAGGATAGGTCCTGGGGTACATTCCCACCCTGAGCCATGCCAACTCTAGTGGCAATGACAAACTGGGGAGGACTAAGGAAACACTGAGGAAGAGATTTCTCACAGGAACAAATCATAAAATACATGTAGGTGCTGAAAAGCTTGAAGTGAAAAGCTTACCAGTATGATGGGTCAGGTGTGGTTTTCATTTGTTTCGTATTTAAAATGTTGTAAGAATTGCTTTTGATTTTAATTTTGTTTTATAATTAGGTAAAATGTTTAAACGGTTTCAAAGTCAAATCCATAAAATAAGTATATTCAAAGTCTAGTTTTTATCCCTGTTCCCTCCACTCTAGTCTCTTTTCTCCCTTATAGGTAACCTTAAAGAAATTTTTTTTGGCCGGGCACAGTGCCTCGCTTCTGTAATCCCAGCAGTTTGGGAGGCTGAAGTGGGAGGATTTCTTGAAGCCAGGAGTTCAAGACAAGCCTGAGCAAAAGTGAGATTCCATCTCCACAAAAAGTAAAATAATTAGCTGAGCAGGAAGCTGAGGCAGGAGGATAGCTCGAGCCCAGTGAGGTTGCAATGAGCTACGATGACGCCGTTGTACTCTAGCCCAAGTGACAATGTGAGACCCTGCCCCTCTCCAAAAAAAGAACAATTCGAGCTTGTTTATTATTCTATTCTCTTTAAACACAAGCAGATTTGTGTGTTATACACACACACACATACACACATATGTATTACTCATTTCTTAGACAAACATTTATATACTTCTCTTTACCTTAAATAAGCTTTCTTGACCTTGCCACTTTCTAACATCATCTCCGTGGAAAAATGCATTTTGAGTTTGCACTAACCAAATAACACGCATAGTTTTTAAACATAGCCTCTTTATAAGTTAGTACTCCTATCAACCTTTGTTTAATAATTCATTCATTCAGTAAATATTTACCTTATAACTATGATGGGCCCAAGGGCAGTTCCAGGTCTTTTGAAATCTAAAGGTTCTCTGTAATAAAAAGGATATGGGCCGGGTGCGGTGGCTCACGCCTGTGATCCTAGCACTCTGAGAGGCCAAGGTGGGAGGATCGCTTGAAGTCAGGAGTTCAAGACCAGCCTAAGCAAGAACAAGACCCCGTCTCTACTAAAAATAGAAAGAAATTAGCCAGACAACTAAATATATATAGAAAAAATTAGCTGGGCATGGTGGTGCATGCCTGTAGTCCCAGCTACTCGGGAGGCTGAGGCAGAAGGATTGCTTGAGCCCAAGAGTTTGAGGTTGCTGTGAGCTAGGCTGACGCCACGGCACTGTAGCCAGGGCAACAGAGTGAGACTCTGTCTCAGAAAAAAAAAAAGAAAGAATATGAAATTATGAATATACTCTACAACTCCCAGCAACAAGCTGCCATCTTAGGGGCCCATGCAAGCTTTGTCAGCTTCATGGGAAATCAGCCTGTGCATGGGCCTCTGTGGGGAACTGCACTAGTAGCTGGTACACAAAGCAGAGTTGATCTCTTGTTTTATGGAGCTTATACTGTGGTGCAAGAGAGAGGTACTTGCACGTAAGTTCAACATAAATATGCAATTATAAATTGTGTTTAAATCCCTATTATGGGCTGAATTGTGTTCGAAATTCACATTGAAGCCTGAACCCCAGCACTTCCCAATACGACTGAATTTTTATGGGGTCTTTGAAGAGGTGGTTAAGTTAAGGTGAGGTCATTAGGGTTGTACCCTAATCCAACATGACTTGTGTCCTTATAAGAAGAGGAGATTAGGTCACACCCACACAGCAGGGAAGACCATGTGAAATCTCAGAGGAAGCCAATCCTGCCAACACCTTGATTCTAGACTCCAGAATTGAGAGAAAATATATGTCTGTTGTGGAAGCCACACGGTCTGGTACATTGCTACGGCAGCGCTCATAGGCTAATGCAATCCCCAGAGAGAAAAGGGTGCTTGAGAGAAAGCCTTGCCAGAGGAGTGGTGAGGATGCTGGTCAGAGGAAGCATCGCTGACGAGGTGCACACAAGCTATGGCATGAAAAGACTAAAAATGATGAACTGTGAGGAATACACAGATTAGCAGATCCTGTTAAAGGGCAAAAGAAATCAAGGTGTTTTTGCTTCAGTTAATTATCCCACAGTCTACAGAACCAGATAGTCCTCCAGAGACAGTCTTTCTAAAGTAACTATGTAAGATGAAAGGCTTATATGCAGCCAATTTCATCACAGTCCACAGACTCTGAAGTATTGAATGAGCAGGAAGTTTAATTTTCAATTTTAAGACAAAACGTATTTGATATTATTCACATCCTGATTTAAGGATAAGACATTTCTGAAGAAAATGAATATTACGAGTTACGTAGCTCAGATACTTATAAGAAAAAGAATAAGTCTTTCCTCATGGCTCATTAAAGAGATTATAGACATTATAGAACCTGAATATGCAAAATAAAAAAGCCAGAAGCATAGATTCTGATTAGTCAAGGCTAATGCCTCATATGGATTGCTTTAGCACATGGATTCTAAACCCTTATTCCACATGGAAACCACTTAGGAAGTGTTTTTAAAATACCAATGCTCAGGTCCCATCACCAGAAATTTAATTGATTTTGGAGTGGGACAAAATCATGGCATTTTTAAAAAGCACCACAAAAGGTTTTAAGGGATTTTTTTTTTTTTTGAGACATAGTCTCACTCTGTTGCATAGGTTAGAGTACATGGTGTGATCATAGCTCACTGCAACCTCTAACTCCTGGCCTCAAATGATGCCCCTGCCTTAGCCTCCTGAGTAGCTGGGACTACAGGAACACATGACCATGGCCAACTAATTTTTGAATTTTTTTAGAGATAGGGTCTCACTGTGTTGCCCAGGCTAGTCATGAACTCCTGGCCTCGGTGATCCTCCCTCCTCAGCCTCCCAAAGTGCTGGGATTACAGGGGTGAGTCACAACGCACGGCCCCTTTAATGGATTTTAAAGCATTTCTTCCAGAGGAGGCAACAGAGGCCTGGAAGGGCCAGATAGACACTGGATGCCAAAAACGATGGTGCTGTTAAATGATGGGACACAACTCCAGGAGAAGTTCAAAGTGATACGCACAGCCTGTGAAGGTTTCTAGTGAAGGGGGCCTTGATCAGTGAAGACAACAATCTGAATGGTAAGGTAACAAGTAAAGTTACCTACCTCTACCCTGGGCCACCTGATGGGGCTTAATTGCTTTCCCACTAATCCTCCCAGACAGAGCTTAGCTCCCTAAAAGCAACATCTCACTCTGACTTGGACCCATGCATCTCTCTGTGCGGCCTTTCTGTTCATTCTCAATCTGCACGTTTGTCCTACCGCTTCCCACTTACTGCTGCTGAACACTGTGTTCTCCACAATTTTCCTGATTTGTCAAAAGCCCTTGGAAGTCTGTTCCTATCTTTGTCACGTGAGCCATTCCCCAATAGTCTCGAATATATTCTCTAGTCAATAAAAGAGACGACTCGGTCCTCACACATTTCTATTTTCAAAGTGACTTCCATTTCTGCTTTCTTTCCTCATAGTCACAAAGCAACACATTTCCTTCCAGGCTTCATATATTCTATTATGCTCTTTGATAATAAAGAAATATCAAACTATACTTATTTTAAAATCTATGATCAGAAAATAATCTGTCATATCATATATTTTTCATGCCCAGATATTTACTCAACTGTTTTCCTCAAAGACCCAATAAAATAGAGAGCTACAGCCTATCCTGAATTAAAATGCATGTCTTTTCGGGCTATTTGACATACAATAATCATTGGCAAAGTCTTCTAGCCAAACACAGAAATTACTAATGTCTGCCCTTGAAGGAAATGAACTGTGCAAAAAATTTCAAACAAACACGATCCAACTGTTCACACAAGAGGGAGGTTGCACAAGAAATTCATTGTGTTTCTATCCAAATTTCCCTTCAAATTGCCACAGATCAGCATGTACTTCACCTCTTAGCCACCAATTAAAATCACAAACACACAAGCTTTTCAGCAGAGGAGAGCACACGTGCCCTTTCCACAGATGGTCAGTGTCACATGCTGCAGTAATGGCTGGAAACGCTGTGAAGGTACAGTATATAAACGGTGGGACCCACAGCACTTCAGCTCCAATTGCTCTGTGTCTAGAATTCCCTCTTTTTCAAGATGGATTTCCTGCATAGGAATGGAGTGCTCATAATTCAGCATTTGCAGAAGGACTACCGAGCTTGCTACAATTTTCTAAATTTTATGTCCAATGTTGGAGACCCCAGGAATATCTTTTCTATATATTTTCCACTTTGGTTTCAACTTAATCAGACAGTTGGAACCAAGATGATATGGGTAGCAGTCATTGGGGATTGGTTCAATCTTATATTTAAATGGTAAGACTTCTGTTTTCATTTTTCCTAAAATGTATTCTTAAATTTGTAGCTTTGGCTTAATGAACAAATTTCAGATGTGTATAATTTTACTTGGAAAATCTTTCAAACACACCAGTAAACTTGAAATACCAGATTCATAAATAGAACTTTAAGAAAGCATAGAAATGTATAACTTAATGACTTTATAAGTAAATTCCAAAATCCTATAACACATATTCTGTGATTAACCAAGGAGTTAGTTAAATGAGCAGCATGATAATGAACAGATTGATGATTCCAGGGACCACTTTGATATTTCCAGTCTAAGTACCCAAAGCACCCACAGGATATCCCTTGCCAGGAAAAAAGCCCCCATGTTTATGGGAAACTTGGGTGCCAAAACCCCAAATGACTACCATCCCCTATAATGAGTGAGAGACCAGAACCCAAGTTTTTTCAAAGTCTCTTAATCAGGAACTTTCCCCATTACCCCTCTGCTTGAGTCATTTTCTTAGGAAAGAATAGCTAGACTCCAATTAAGTAACAGCTGTGCATTTAAATATATATGCATATTTATATTTCTTTAAATGCAGGATATTATTTGGTCATCGGCCTTACTGGTGGGTCCAAGAAACTCAGATTTACCCAAATCGCTCAAGTCCATGCCTTGAACAGTTCCCTACTACATGCGAAACAGGTCCAGGTAAGCAATCACAGCAGCCTCAAGTTACTGAAGATATTCCAGCGAAGAGTAATTATGTATGATTATCATCTAATAACTGATATGATATAGCATATTAAAGAAAATGTCATGGGGGAAAATGCTAACAGTTCATAACTATTAAAATTGCTAATGAGGAAGGAAAGAAGTTTTATGAATAATCAAACTCCATTTTGCTATTTGCAAAAGGGTGGACTGGGAGAATACTCCAAATGATTTTATATATGGGCATTTACTTTGTGGAAGAATGTAATGGCTTGATACTAAAACAAACAAAAACCAGTTAGCTAGAATGAATTCTCGAGGGACCATTTTAAGATCCTAGAAATGTTGATTTATCTGCTGCTGAGCAACTTTTGAAGTTATCACAGGGCTTCTGAGAATCTCATGAATGAGGGAGGAATAGATGAGTTTTCTGTAAGAAAGGTAGGGACTTCCCAATATTAGTATTGCCAGTAAAGATTATCTCTAACCTTAGAACAATTTCTTTAAGATTTCTTTTTTCCTCTTGTGCATATATTAATAGGTTTCTTCGGACACTTTATTTTTAGTTATAAGTAAGATTCTGTATGAGTGTAAAATCTTTATTGTGGAAGTTGAGTCTAAGACTGTAAAAAGGTTTTTTTGAAATATACAAAGGAAAATTCCATGTTTTTTTTAATTTATAGGAGTGTGTTATATTGTACCTCACCATATTTTTTATGTAGCATAAAATTCTTGCCGTTTGGTATCCTTTGAAACTAACCCTTAGTGTAGTGAATGTATAAATTCTTGATGAGTTTTCTAAATATCTTTCTTTTTCACTCCCATAAAACTATGCATATGTCTTTATGTTGTTACTGGTGTGAGATCTTCCTCAGTCCTTGTATTTAGAGATGAGGACTTGAAACCAAACACCAAAGTAGCAGAGCAAAGTGAAAGAAGTTTTTTAAGCAAGTACACCTCCAGACATGGAGCAGGGTGTCAAGAAAGATTAGCAAGCGATAGAACACTCCAGAAGAGGGGTAGGAGCTGGCACATGTCCAAGAGGACAGTGGCCCTGGGGTCTCTTCAGCTTCCGCTTGTCTTTCTTCTGACTTCCTCATTCTTGCGTTGCCCTCCCCCTGGCCAATGAGAATGTTATCTCCTCCCATCCGCAGGGCAGGAGAGTTTTTTACTTTATTTGTTCAGGCCTGGAAGTATCATGGCTTCCAAAGCCCATTCAGGGGAACAATAATACATGGTAATGACGGTATAATGAAGTCAGAGTCACTGGAGGACACCCTTGCCCTCCATCCGCACAGGGGCCTCCTGAGGGGCTTCCCCAGACCGGAGTAAACAAGGTGTTTCTGTAATGGTTACCACAGCAGCTTGACCACAGCTTTTGTTCTCATCGATCTGTGACACTGATTTTGTTCCTACCATTCTGCCCCAGGTATGTTCTCTATTCTGATCTCCTGCCTCAATATCACTTATCACACTGTACTATAATTCTTTGTATATCTGGCTGCCTAGACTGTGCAGTCCATCAGGGCAGGGATAATGTGTATTTTATCTTTGTGAAAACAATGTGTGAGGAATTGATGAGCGGATGGATAACATTTGACACAATTGAAACACTATTTTGGTCTGTACCAGTACTTCCCAGCATGTGTTCCATCTTATGAGACATTTTCTGGAAAAAGAAGGAGTGTGGTCTGGGATGGGGAGAGGGGGAGAAAGAGAGGGAGAGACAGAGAGACTGCATTCTATATTTATCCCTCGAAGATTTATAATTCACTTAACTGTAAATAAGGCTCTGAAAATTCCTGCAGATAAGAAATAGGTTTGTTCAACAAAAAAGAGACTGGTATTTAACTTGAAAGGACTTCCACTAGGTAAAAAAAAAAAAAGAAAAAAAATTAAGGAGAATACCTAAGTAAAGTGATTTAAAAAAACATTAAGCAACATGGAAAAATTCTGGAAACAGAAAGTCTACCTGACTGTAGGCTTTTTCTGCTAGGATTAATGCCCCCTTTACAGCTTTTCTTCATCCTTTATTTTAATCCTCTATTTTATAACAAAGATTCTCATTGCAGCAGCCACAAGACAGGCATAGAGGTCACTGCTTGTATATAGCAGTCATTTGTAAGTCAATCAGTAAACCACAGGCATAACAGTGATATTCTTTAGTTTGACATTTCAGCCCAAGGCAAATAAACTGATTCAAGATCCAATATAAGTAATTTCCTTGTCAATTAGAAACAATTAGATATGAAGAATGAGTAGTGTTGTGGCAGATTTTGGTGCAACAACCTTAGATCTTAATTAGCCTTGGATATATTGATTTCTGGAATTCATTGAGCTTGAAAATCTGAGAAAAAAGTTTTTGAAATAGTGACTCAATTTATCTTATTTCTAGCTACTTCTAAACATTGCATATAGCCTGTGCCCTGTGGTTTTTTCCTGAGTTATTTGTCATTTTCACGGTAAATACGCTGTTCTATTGTCCATTTCTGATCTTGATAGTTAATTAGGCACCTTTCACATGGATGGACACTTTGCTGTTGCAGGAAGTCCTTCTGGCCATGCAATGGGCTCATCGTGTGTCTGGTACGTCATGGTAACAGCTGCCCTGAGCCACACTGTCACTTGGATGGATAAGTTCTCTATCACTCTGCACAGGTCAGCTTTGCTGCAGTTTCTGTAGCACGGGAATATGACAGTTTAGAATATAGAAAGTCATGTCTAAAATGCATTTTAGAGTACTTTTAGTTGTTGACTGAAATGTGCTTATTCTGTTCGTTCATAGCCAAAATAACAAAATGAATAGGAAACTAATATTTTGCTTTAAGATAATGCGCTAATTAGCTCATAGCTATTTCCACTTTACAGAGTTGAAAATGTTTAACTGATGAATGACTTGCTAAATGTGCCTTTGGATTTCCAAAATGCAATAATTATTTTGATAGCTCATAAATAGATCATCTAAAATTATACAATATAGGAAAATAAAATTACGCAGTATAAGGAATTACTTTTGCATGCATATTCCTTTGCTTTAAGATTAACTGGAAGTTTTGAGAATCATTCTTCCCCTTGAACTCATCAGTTTATTTAGTAAAATTATGCTTCCTTCTTTGAACAGTCAATGCTTTTGACATCAATAACAAATATTCTAGCTCTGAAGACTATAGAAACTTTTTAATTAAGAACATTCCAGAAGAAAACTTAAATTTGAATGTTAGTAGATTTAATGTTAGTAGATTTCTTAATGTTTAGAAAGACCTAGAACTTTAAGATTATTCACTATTTTGTAGGAATTGGGCTGTTTCTTTCTCTTCTTTCCTGAAATCCTTTAACTATGCTTACAATAATCCTGAGCACCACTTTAGTCATAAATTATTAGGCTACTTGAGATTAGATTTGCTGGTTTACCTTTTGAAAAAATACTGCAACACATATTCTTATAAAAGCTTCTTCTAAAATAAAACATTTTTAAGATCCATCACGTATTCCACTTTTAAGAGTAGTATTGGATGATATAAGAAACAAATGACCAAAGGAACTTGGGCATCTTTAAAGTTTATTCTAATGAGACTGTGGCCTGTATGCCTTAATGTATTCGTTATCCAACCCAAAACAACAACAATAGTAGAAAGGTGTTATAATTTAAACAAGTTAGCATTTTCTATCCATAGACAATTTTCAGAGTAGGAATCTGGATAAGCCTTGCCTTTTCTCTATAATTCATTCCTTCTCCCAATTACCAAATCTGGAAAAATATATGTTTCTCCTAAGGAAAAAAAATTGTCATACCTCCTTTTTTCCTTTCATCTATACGAATTTATTGTGTGCCTACTCCTTAACTTGGCATTACCAATTCCTTGTTTGTTCTTCCTTTATATGGATAACCCCTGCTTATTTCCTCTTGGGAAGTCTCATTTCTATTTCTTAATTTTTCTATAACCAAATTTTGGTCTGTTTATCGGGAACAAACCATTCAAGGATTCCTGAAACTCGATAGTGCTAACACTTTTTTTTTTAATAACATGTATTGCTTTGTTCTAATATTTTTTATGTTTTTCTTTTTTTTTTTGCATATTGCTGCTTCTAATCCAAAGTATATAACCTACAGGTCAATTCCCTTGTTCCTTATTTTCTCCATCTCAAAAAACAAGGAACCAGGACTCTTGAGAGTCCGTAAAATTAGACCAAATGAAAACGTACCCTTGTTGGAATGCTCATGAGCTTTTCATCTGAGTGGCAGCCGCCTCTCCAGTGAGTTTTCTTCAAGCAAAGAAAGGTTGAGAGAGGAGGGTAAGGAGGAAGCACATAGGACAGGGTGTAAAAACATATATGGTTTGTTCTTGGTCATTCTGGACATTAGTAATTCCCCCAAACTTGAATTTCCCCTACGCCATTAAAACAATTATCATTATTTTTAAAGATGTCACATTATCTTCCTTTTTAGCATTTATTAAAATCTCAGGATATAGCACTGGTTAAATTTAATGCATTGAGAAATGTAGAAACGTCTTTGCTAAAGCTTTTAAATCCTGTGGAGCACATGGAAACAACATTTTGGGAAAAAAAAAAAAGACTCTAGAATCATGATGTTATGTCACAGCTAGAAGAGTCCTCTGAGGTGGATCATCTGGTGTCACCCCCCCTAATTTTATGAGTGATACAATTTCTTTGCTTTTTACACTTGTATCTATTCTTCCATCGTAGACTGACCTGGTCATTTCTTTGGAGTCTTTTTTGGTTGATTCAAATCAGTGTCTGCATCTCCAGAGTATTCATAGCAACACATTTTCCTCATCAAGTTATTCTTGGAGTAATTGGTGGTAAATATGATCACTTACCTTTAGTCGTGTCATTTGAAAGCTTTGGATTCATTTGTTTAATGGTGTCAAATTCTCCCTGGAAATCAGTTTTTCAATTTCGGACGTAATTCTGCGAGTCATTGATACTAAATGCTACCCTGGGAGCGTAAGTCATTCAACACACCTCTCATAGTCTCCATGTACACAGTGGCACAGTCTCACTCAGTGGTATAAATGCATAACTGCTTGGTGACATGGGCTTTTCTGCACTTGGACTAGAGCCAATTCCAACTCCAAACTGTCACTTCAGTGTGCTTGCATCTGGGGTTGGGGGACTTAATGACCCTCCAACCTGCGCACCATGCTATTCTCTCTGAAACATGTGAAGTGATTATTCCATGACTATGGACTTCATTTAGCAGCTGCTTTGTATTCCTGCATCAGTGATCACCATGATTGAGTTTCCACTGTTCAGCCCCACATACCTTGCAAAGGCTCTCTAAGTTAATTGGCTATGGCAATTGAAATATTAATTGCAAGCTCCTAAATCAGTGTTCTGCCTATAAAATGGGTTATCACTCAGTGCCACCAACTCCAGAATAATCCTTCTGGGCTAACATGGATAGTAAAAACAACATGGGCAAATGTGTGTTTTTAATTACTGCCTTAAAAAGGCTTTAGAAAATTGATAGAACCTGGGTGTCTAAAGCCCTTTATCATTGAAAACTATGGCTAAATTCTTTAATACAGAGAGGCGTGATTCCTCAGGAGCTCAAGGACACATAGTCATTGTCAGTGTCTCTTTCCAATCCCCAGGCATGCTGGTGGCAGAGGCCTTTGAACACACCCCAGGCATCCAAACGGCCACTCTGAGCACATACCTGAAGACCAACCTCTTCCTCTTCCTGTTTGCACTTGGCTTTTACCTGCTTCTCAGACTGCTCAACATTGACCTGCTATGGTCCGTGCCCATAGCCAAAAAGTGGTGCGCCAACCCCGACTGGATCCACATTGACACCACACCTTTTGCTGGACTCGTGAGAAACCTCGGGGTCCTCTTTGGCTTGGGCTTTGCAATCAACTCAGAAATGTTCCTTAGGAGCTGCCGAGGAGAAAATGGCTATAAGCTGAGCTTCCAGTTGCTCTGTGCCGGGACCTCGTTGGCCACACTGCAGCTCTACCATTTCATCAAGATCCCGACTCACGAAGAGCACTTATTTTACGTGCTGTCTTTCTGTAAAAGTGCCTCCATCCCGCTGACTGTGGTTGCTCTGATTCCCTATTGTGTTCATATGCTCATGAAACCAAGTGAAAAGAAGATTAAATAGAGTCGTGCTGCCCTGGGCCACCAGACCACCCTTCTCCATCCGGCAGTTAGAAACACAGAGCAGGGACAGACCCCAGCCCACTCGTGGCAGCACAGGCCCCATCATCCCACCCACACCTGTGTTTAGTTTGGCCTTCGCTGTGCTTTTTTTTTTTAATTAGTTACCAACATTTAAAAAACAGAATATTTAACATAAAATTCTGAATTTCTGTATTTTTTGAAAATTCTGATGACATGGCAACACAGGGCCTGCATTTCCAACTGGAAACAATTGACGGGAGCTGAGTACTGACTGTCCCCAGTGGAGGCCAGGACTGTGGATTTTATCACAGTCTTCAGGGTCCTAACAGGACTCCAGTATCAGCTTCCTTTACATCTTAAGGCCAGGCTGCTTCTGGCTCCGGGGGCATATTAGTGGGGACCCCAGGCACATCTGGTCCTCTCAGTTTTCAGATGAGGAAATGGAGGTCCATTCAGATGAAAAAGCTTGGCTGTAGTCATGGCACCTGCAGAACAGGAATTAGAACTGTAGTGTTCTGACACACATTTCCATTACATTGTTTTGTTTCTTCATTTACAAGAGGTAAAAATCAGCAAGAGTGAATGCTTTTATTTAGAGTCTATGATGATTGCCTTGTAAGTCAGCTACCTTTTCAGAAATGACATTGAAATACCACATCCTCTGACTTTACCGTGCACGCAGTGTCTACAGGGGGTCAGCATGGCTCTGCCTATAGATATATAAGCATATTCAGGGGAAACAAAACAGGCCAGGCTACTGCTTGGACTTGAACCTCTGCTGAACTCCTGGTCTCTGTTTCACAGTAGTGCTTGCCAATGTTTCAATAAATCCTGCTGAAGATACTCTGCTAGAACATTATTTACCCCCTAAAAAGGCTTATCTTGTCACTATCATGTCCCCATACTTTATTTTTTAGCAGTCACACTTTCAAAACCAGAGAAATCAAGTACCTTTCTCAAAGTCCTGCTCCAACCCAGGAAAAAATATTAAAGCTTGCATCTGTTAGGTGGATTAATCTCTACGTATACCGAACTGTGATGAATATCTACAGCTTTACTTTAGAAAATTATTATTAATGGACTATTAATACTATAGCAACAATTTCTCAGTAAGAGTTTATTTCCTCATTGGACCTAGTAATTCTCGATTTTAAGTTGGTAACTGTGTCATTTCAATCAGGCACAAGGATTTTGAGTCAGATTTTGCTATATATCTTACTGACCTGTGATCCACCACAATGTTTTGTGTAACCCTTGTCAAGAATAGCAATACATGAATTATTTTAAATGATGACATATTAAATAACCCATAAATATTTATGGAAACATAACAGTTCACATGAGTGCTAATTGACAAGATAGTAGTTGAGGATAACAAAACCTCTGAAAATCAAAGTAGTTATTGACCCCTTTCCAAGTGTATATATAGGATATATGCTGTTGTTTTTATAAAACACACTTAGTAGCTTTCTTTTTAAAAGGTAACTGAACTTGATTTCAATGATTAGATGATTCCTAAGCAAAAATCTGAGAGATGAGGAAAGATTGTCTTAAGAATGAAATTTGTCTCACGTTGATGGGACATTTAGCGTGAAAGAAGTAGAGAACAATGATTCTTAAGGCAACAACCCTCTTGCATTGTTCAATCTCACCCTCCCCTGGCCCTGCTGTACCTTTAGAAGGTGACTTCAGTCTTTGCACATTTTACTATGCATTCGCCTCGTCACAATTCCCGCTCTTGTCAGGAATCTCATGCCTATCTAAAAGCCCTTTGTCAGAGTTTCATATGAAGTAATGTCGGTCTTGAAGAATCCCCCATCCTAGCACAGTCTCACCCAGCTCTCAACAAGGCCTGAGGAAACTGGGGCATTAGTAGCCAGAGAATTAATTCTGCTGCGGTGCTTGGCTCCATCATAAATCCCTTGGCGGTTTCCACAGAGCAGCTCTCTTCAGCCGGCCCACAGTGCTGTCTGTTGGGTGACACATGACCCTCAGAGGGGGAACAGGATGAAGTGTGGGTTGTTTTCTATAATTAATCCCCAACAACTCTACCCCTATCTGCCATAAAGCCCCAGAGTCCCCATGTGAAGAGGTTTCCCTTTTTACTCTAGTTGAAGTCTCCTGGAGGGATCCATATGGCGGTTAATTGCTTTTGCAATTGAAACTGCTTAGGCAGCAAGAAGAATAGCTTTTCATAGCCTTGGAGAAAATGCCTGCCCTTAATAATGATGGAAAAGACTCTTTTGCTTCCAATTTATCTGTCAGAAGTAAGTGGAATTGAGCTCGTTTAACTCACAGTTACTGTATCCAGATATTCAAAATGTCTACATATTTACATATTCAGGAGAAAATGTCAATATCAGGAGCTTCAGGAGGAGAAGATCTAGACAAGTGACTTGAGAAACTTTCCAATCAAACATACATTTGAGAAGAAATGCAAAGGAACTTATTACTGCTGAAACTAGCTATCGGGAAGAATGTTCCTTTCCTTTCCTTTGACAACCTATTAATTGGGCATCTGCCTTAGAAGGCTAAATTGGTGCCTGCTCTAGACATTTCCCTATAACAGAAGGGTAATTTTTAAAAAACTGTTATAAGATGTCCTTGAAACTAAAAGTTATATCTCAAAATGCATTGTGTTTATTCAAAATCTGTAAATAAATTTAAGATCAAATTGGTATATACATATACAAAAAATCTTGGTATAAGAGAAAATCAAAAGGCTTGGTTTTAAAAATGTGATTCATTCTTAAATATATTAAAACTATCTACTCCAGCACTCTTCCATTGCCCTTTTAACAATGACGGAGATGTTCTCTGTCTGTGCCATCCAATATGGTAGCCACTCACCACGTGCGCCCATCGAGCTCCTGAAATGCAGCTGATGCAAGTGAGTAACTGCATTTTTAAACTTTATTTACTTTTAATGAATTTAAATTTAAACAGTCATGTGTGTCTTATGGCTACTGAATTGGACTGCACAAATCAAGTTCCACAGTGCTCTTCCCTGACAACAGAACAAAAGCATTTTGTATATTGTCACCATACCACAATCCTGTGAGACAATGTGAATCAGTATGAATTGATATAAGAAGATAACAGTAGCCTCTGCTGCATTTTCCAGAGGGACCCTCTGCAGACCTGGGGTTCTCTCTCTGCAGCTCCCTCCTCTCTCACTCTGTCCTGTGAGCTCTGGCTCCCTCAGTCTCCCTGGACTCTCAGTGCTATCGCCTCAGATTGGCAAGTCTGGGTTCCCCTTCCCCGAATCAAGCCCTAGAAACCCTCTAAGGGTTACAAAACTGGGTGGAGTTTTACCCAATATGCACGACCACATCCTGGATGACTTTCTGATCAAGTTTTCCTGCTTCTCTCACATATGTCTGACACCAGTACTTCTGTGGATATTCAGAAACTGTTCCCAAAAGGACCACTAGTGTCTAGTTGCCCCCTAGGATTTTGCTGTCGTGGGTGGTCTGTCCTAGTCACTTTGGAAACTGCAAATAGTTTCTGGGATGAATTCTTGGACCTACTTCAGTGTCGCCAAAAAACGAAAGTTGTATTTCTATTAATAACTTTTTCCCTCCCCTCCCCTCTGATGCTTTCAAATGGTGATTCCGTTCTGGAGGTGATGGGGTGCCATTCGTTAATTTTTTTAAGTCTTCATTTTGTCGTTGTTGTTTTTGAAGTTAACAGTAGAAAAGATCTGTAAGAAGCAGCAACTCCAGAAATGTCTGCCAAATGACAGAAACTCCTGAGAAAATTCTAAGAATTAGAAGTACTTTCATTTCCAGCTCTGCAAAGGACAAATGCAGTTTATGTCAAATTTGAGGCGGGTTTGGTGTGGAGTACTAATTGCTGTCTTTGCTCTCCTTTGATGGAGATCACAGTAATGACCCAGAAAGAATCACATCTCATTTCTTTGGGCAGCACAGAAGTGATTGCTGTAAAGGAGTGAAAAAATTCAAAGATCGAGGTTATAAAGGTTAGTGTAAAACCAATTAATTGTCTTCTGTTTTGAATTTTTAAATGTCTTAGAACCTTTTTATTTTTTCTAACATCTTGCCATATGACTTCTGAAGAGAATCTGTCTCCAGTTCAAAAACTGTGATATTTTTCCAAAGATCAGTATGTTCTGAGGGAGCTGCCAGGACAGGGGCAGGGGTGAGAGAAAGCAGAGCTGTGGTCCTGCCGAGTGGGGCTCCTGGCGCAGACCAGGGGCTGCCGGGAGGAGCGCAGGAGTTGGCAGCACACCAGCCGGTTGCCAGCGCTGGCCAGGTGAGCGCTGAAACCACTTCCACGGGAGGATCTGGGCGCTCCACAGGGGAAGCAGGCCACGTGTGTGCCTGGAAAAGAAACCCACAGCTAGTGAAGATAAAGAGCTTCTCTCCTCTCGCTCTCAGTTACCCTCGTGCAGCAATGGGGCCAATCCCTCTCTAACACCTATCCAAAGAACTGGCTTTTTCCAGGATTCAGGCTTTGTCTTGTGAAGACTACTGGCCAGATTGTCATCCTTGCGGGTACATCCTGCTGTTAGCGGAAGTTTTCTAAATGTGAGCATTGCCTTCACTCATCACTGCCCTTCACCGACACCACCCTTGCCTTCAAACTCAATAGTTCAGCATCAAAAATATTTAACCCTCGAGATCTTTTTTTCTACATATCTTTCCAAACTCTGCCTTTTTGCAATCTTTTGAATCAAAGAGATGGTAGAGCCCTTGCTATCTTTCTTTATGAAGACTGCATTGACTCAACAAAAGAAAAGGAAATGTTCCTGTCTGAGTTTCCGAGATTTTACTGTGCATTTTATTCTCTTAGCTTTGGAATGTTGATGTGCTGCCCATTCTGGTTGATCAAGAGGCTTGTGCCACAGGTCTGCACGTGGATCCCAAGGGGTGTCAGAATGCAGGCAAGCGGGTGCCAGCAAGTTCAAAGACAGGTAAATGTACAAAAGACTTCATGGAGTTTAGCAACCAGCACCCTGGACTGCAGTCATCAGACCTCCATTCCAGTCTGGCTCTGAATCTAACCACTGTGACTCAAGCAGCCATTTAACATCGGTGGGCTCAGTTTACCCAGTTCTCAGCTGAGGAGCTCAGTATGGGCTTAGAACGGAAGGTCGGTTCCAGCTGTGACATTCTGCAACTCTGAGAGTCTCATTGGATCAAATTTAATGTACTTTGGCTGTTCATCCTGTTCCTCTGTTTTGTTTGCACTTTGTAAAGCACTTTGTAGAACTTCCAGAGGTATTGTTAGTCTATTTTTCTATGTAGCGGAGCAAGAAGGTGATAAGGAAAACCTTGGCAAACGTACAGTATAAATATTGTTTTAATTTTACTTACATGCAATGAACAAGGCTAAAAAGTAGTCTATTTTGAAATGGGCTACTTCATTAAATAATTTTGGATTTTTATAATACATTTCAGTCTTTAAAGCATTCTATTCCAATTAGAATCTGAATTTTATAGCTAGGAAAAGAGATACATAGATACGTGAGATAATTTAACTGATGTTACAGGACAAAATTATTAACGTGAACATATTCATAGCTTCCTACTCACTATTATGCAAAAGTAATCCTATAATTAACTTACCAACTCCATTTCCCTTTAGTCAGCATCCTGAAGAGGAAATTCTTGTTGCTGGAAGAGATACTAAGCAGATAACATAACAGGCTGAGTGAGAAGAAAGGAAGGAATAGGAAACTTGCTTTGTGGGAGGGAGGGTTTCAGTGCTTACCCTGCTGTGCTGAGTGAGGAGAGTGACTGCGAGTTTGAAACAGCATTTCAGTCACTTTGTTGTGTACTAATTATGGATCTCTCAAAGACATAAAATAAAATTTACTTTTTCATTCCCTATGGCTATTGAAGTGTGCTTTCTGAATGCAACACAACTTTAACACCAAGTTGAATGATGCCGAGATTTTCGAGGATGGTCAAAATTAGAGATCCAGTTCCAAAAAGCTTCTAAAATCTTCTTGGTCTTAACTAGGCCCTTTCTGTCCATGCTTTTCTTTTCTAATTCTCCCACCCACCTGACAAGCATGTGTTAAGTCCCTTTAGCTGCTAGAGATGCAGCTCTTCTCTGGGTAGGGGTGGGGGAAACTCCATTGGTTCTGGGCTCATCTACCACAGCTCTGGGTGGACTCAGAGATATCTCTGGCCTGTGGGCTTGAAGAATTGTTTGTGACTATATCCAGCTGTAAATTAACTGGTCACTTTATTCCCCATCTCTTCTACCCTGGCCCTCTCTTCAAATTCATCCTCTTTTTGTTGTCCAACTCTGGCATATTCTGCCAAGGGAATCTAGATCACTCCCCGTCTAACACCAATTTTATCATGTGAAAGGAGGAGAATGCATAATCACAAAACGCCGAGTGCCTAAGTAAAAACTTCCTTCATTTAAAGCAGGGTATGTGGAATATTCTGGGAAAATCACTAGAATGAGCTGCAAGGACTTCCCTCCAGTGATATCTTCTTCTCATAGCAGAGATATTTGAACAAAGACTGATTAATTCCTTCTTTTAATGAATATTTTTGGAATATCTCTAGATATAAAGATCATATTTGAAAATTATTTAAGCACAAGTCAATACTTCAACATTCCGTTATTTTTCTCTATACTTACGTTTCAGAATTTTTATTAGTAAAAATTTAACTGTGTCTATTAAGATTGTGTTAATCCATAATTAACAACAACAACAAATGAAACTACAAAAATCTACTTCAGTGGCTTAAACAAGTGAGAGGTGTCTTTTTCTCCTGTAATGAGATGGCTGAAGGCAGGCAACTCAGGCTGGAGAGCCGCTCAAGGATGTCCAGGAATCAGGCTCAGTCTACCTTCGTGCTCTGCTGTTATGTGTGGCTTTTGTCCAAATGATCACAGCATGGCTCCTGAGCATTCAGGAGGGAAGAAAGGGAGAAGGGACATAGGCTTTCTTTTACCCAGGCTTTATTCAGGAAGGGACAGCCTACATAGGGCCTTAGTACCTATATTTCCTCTAGCTGCAAGGGAGTCTGAGAAGGTAGATACTTTTTTTTCTAGCCGTACCAGGGGAAAGCAAAGGAAAGGGTTGCAGGATTGGGTGTCAAGTGAGCCAATACCTGCCATAGTGACTTATCATGTCCCTTCCCTGCAGCCTGCCAAATGATGTCACAATAACATGCTAAAACTAGGAAGGCAAAATGCTTTCTAAATTATAAAATGCTTTATGAACATTATCATGAGGTATATTCAATAATTATTTACATTTTCGCCTTTCAAGAAATTTTATTAAAACATTGCTCTTCTTTTACTTTGATTCTATACTTCATATATCAGAAATCTATACTCTCAAACAATAAGACACCACAAAGATTTTCTCTTTTCTTTTTTTTTGTAATCTTTTCTAATAATTGTAGGCACTTGTTCTGTGTCACCCTGGGTAAACATTTCCCTTTCTATCTCCAGGTATTCTGTTGTTCTCACATTTATTTCTTTGTTTTTGAGAGTAGGAGCTGTATCTGAATTATAGGAAGGAAGAAATTGCCAATTTACCAACTGGCTCTGTATTCTTCTTTCTTTTTATGTGGCACATTTTGTCCCAGCTCTGATTTATTGGGCTGAGTAGTTGCATCCAGACAGCTACATGTCAATCATGTGTACCCTGATTACTCATTATGAGCCTTAGGATACCATACAGCTTACTAATGAGCACATTATAATGCTGGCCAGCGCTAATTAGATGATAATCATGTGCATTGCTTTATTTACAGTCTATCCATTTAAATTAATTGGGCATTTAATTGAACACAGTGTGAAAGAAATTGGAATTAGAATTGAGTCTAGAGGTTTGCTGAAGTTACTTTCACCTGTCATCTCATATGCAGGTGACATTATCCACTTGATCTGGAAATTTAGAGAAAATACAAATGGACAGTGCTTATTTTATCATGGTACACATACATAGGTAAATTATCTCAAAATGTGTTTGGAAACAACAACCAAATTTGCAAATTTTTATCTCCTCTAACATCCTTATGTGACCTGATTACAGAGAGATTTAGCATGCATAGGAGATATTTAATTAATCAAACCCTTAGTTGGAAATATAAGGTAGGACCCTAAATCAACATGACGAGAATGTTCTGATATTTTCTTAGAAGTGGAAATTTACATTTAATTTTTGAATAAATATGTGGCAAACTATACCTAATTATGATCCTATGTATTATATATTCCAGGATTTACATTTTTAAATGTGTATATAATCGCCAAAAACTACATGCATGAGGGCATCACTAAATACAAAATGTGTTTTCATTGAAATGATTTCCTAAGAGCACATGTGGTGTAGACCTAGAGTAACTACATGAAAATGAGTTTTTAGACAAAAAACCACAGAGGCCAAGTTTCCTACTCTTTTTCTCAAATAGTAGCATTTCTGATTTATGGGCATCTCTGCCATGCAATTTTGAGACGGACCAAAACTGACTGAGGTTCTATTTTCAAAATAAGTTAGCAAATGTGCTGCTCCAATTTTCCTGAGAATCACCCATAGGAAAAAAATCATAAATGATTCTTATAAATTAATTGGAACAAAACTTGTTTTGGGAAGAGGTCCTTGGGAAACTTAGATAATATGACCATTTTTGAAGTTATACTGTATTTTGTTACCCTAAACAACCTCAGTTCTTTCTCTTTTGATTGTCAAACAGGTAAATCAAATAAAATGAATGATTTAAAGTATTTTAACCACCTCTGATAAGAGCATATGTAATTCTATTTATAACTTCTGACATCAGAATGACTTGTTTGAGTCTACCAAGGTCTTTCTTTAATCCAAACTGACACCATGCAAAACTAAAGAAGTTACCATTATATAATGACCTTCTTTGTCTTTCTTTACTCTTGTTGATTTAAAGTCAATTTTACCTGATATGAGAATGGCTACACCTGCCTTCTTTTGGTTTCCATTTGCATGGAATATTTTTTTCCAGCTCTTCATCTTGAGTCTGTATGAGTCCTTGTGGGTTAGATGTGTTTCCTGGAGACATCAGACATTTGGCTTGTACAGCCAGCCTATGTCTCTTGAGTGGGGAATTCAAACCATTCACATTGATTGATAGACTCGATATGTGGGATGCTGTTCTGTTCATCCTGTTGGGAAGTACGTTATTGCTTTGCTTTACTTCTTATATTGTTTTATATGAGCTATGAGCTTTAGCTTTTTGGTGGTTTTGCTCTGGTGGGTGACTATTTTGCTGATCCATGTATAATGTAGTTGTGAATATTTCCTGCAGGGCAGGTCTGGTCTTGACAAATTCCCTCAGTGTTTACTTATCTGGAAAAGTCTTTATTTCTCCTTCATATATGAAACAGTTTTGCAGGATACAAAGAAGACTGAAGATGGCACCCCAATCCCTTCTGGCTTGTAAGGTCTCAGTTGAGAAGTCTACAGTTAGCCTGATGGGTTTTCCTTTGTAAGTTACTTGATGTTTTCACCTCACAGCTTGCAGGAATTCTTCCTTCATGTTGACTTTGGCTAGTCTTATGGCTATGTGTCTTGGTGATTGCCTCTTTGAAATGAATCTCCCAGGTGTTTGTTGAGCTTCTTGTACCTGGACGTCTAAATCTTTAGCAAGACCACGGAAGTTTTCCTCAATTATTCCCTCAAATAAGTTTCCCAGCCTTTGTGCATTTTATTCTTCAACCTGAGGGATTCCTATGATTCTTATATTTGGCTGTTTGACGTAATCCCATATTTTTTGTAGGTTTTGTTCATTCCTCTCAAATCTCTGTTCTTTATTTTTGACTGACTGTATTAATTTGAAAGAGTTGTCTTCAAGCTCTGAGATTCTTTCTTCTGACTGGTCTAGTCTATTCTTAAAACTTTCCACTGTGTTTTATATTTCCTTAAACGAACTTTTCATTTCCTGGAGTTCTATTTGGCTTTTTAAAAATCTCTTTAGTGAATTTTTCATTCATTTCCTGAATTGTTTTTCTGGTTTCTTTGAGTTGGTTTTCCATTTTCTCTTGGATTTCATTGAGATTCTTTACAATCCATATGTAGAATTCTTTGTCTGTCATTTCAGCATTTTTATTTTGGTTGATACTCATAGCTAAAGAGCTGGTTTTCCCTTTTGGGGGTGTCCTTTTGCTCTGATTTTTCATGCTTCCAAAGTTCTTTCACCACTTCCTTTTCATCTGGGGCAGCTGTTGCTTATTTTTGGATTTTCTTTTATTTAGATGGGGTTCCCCCTGACATTCGTAGGGTGTGTTTGTAGCATATTTTGGGTAAGAACCTTTGGCTTTGCTTGTGGGTGCTTTGATGGCAATCCATGTTCTGGGTGGGTGTCTCAGTTATAGATATTTTTAGTGTGGTGGTTTTCTCAGTTGCCAGTTGCTTACAGGCTGTAGCAGTGATGAGCTATGTGAGTGGGCAGATTCCCTGTCTCTCTTTTGATGAGGGAAGATGGAGGTCTTTGAAATCCTTTCTCTTTCCTCAGCCCTGTGGTCTTCTTAACAGTGTGAATTGTATTGGCATGCCTAGTTTAATCTCTGAGACAGTAGATTGTGCTTGTGGGTGAGAATCAACTATATCCTATATGATTGAGTCAGTAAATGCTGCAATGGGCATACGAATTGACCTCCCTGTCAGTAGGTGGTGCTTGCCAGAAGGAACAGGCTCCATGTTGTTTTTGGGACCTGTGACTAGCTCTAGTCCCTCAGGAGAAGCACTTGAATGCCCCAGATGGTGAGTGGGGCCCTGGAACTTCTAGGTGAGTCCTTGTTCTCTGCCACAGCAGAAGCCGGTGAGGGAGTGAGGCTGGGTGGGGCTGGGTTGGGTGAGCCCACCCTCAGACTCCACAAAAGCTGGTAAGGTAGCTATTTTGGGAGAGGTCATATATCTGCTACCAACTTCTGGGTAATGCCACCAGGGAGGGGCTGAAGTGGCCCCACCCAACCACAAAGTCTGCTCGTGGAGGCAGGCCTGTCTCGGATTCACAATCTGGCTGTCAGGAGTGGGTTTTGCTCTTCTCTCCCCTCCCCTGCTCCATGGTCTCCCTCTGGCATCTGCCGGGAGGTAGGAGCTCAAACTAGCTGAGTTCCCCCATGATTGTGCTGTGGACTGGAAGCATCCCTGCCCAGGATCCCAGCCTGGGCTGACAGTGTAGCATTCCTGTGGGGAGAGGGGTGCCCTGCAAGTATGCTGCAGCTGGGATCCACACTACATTCTCTTCTCAATTCCATGCATGCCCCACTCTCTGTGGAAGCCTTGGTGTGGTGGCTCAATAGTCTCTCTCAGCAACCGTGGCACAGAGAGGGAAAGGGAAGGAAAAGAGTCTGGATGGAGAAAAGTTAGCACTCTGGTTGTCTCTGTTCCTCTCTCTAGAAGGCAGCCCACCTGGAATGTCCAAGCTCTGGAGTCATGCAGATCCCCTGGGACCCACTGGACCCCCTGTGGCTCCCGCAGTCTAGACAGAGTTGGGAAGTGTTTTTGTGGAAATGAGCAAGACAAAACCTGAGGAGTTGACGCCCCCTGAGGAGGACAAAGGTGGGTAGAGAAGCAATATGGCACCTGCCATCCCGGCTCAGGTCTTGGTGCTGGGACATGCCCCAGTTGGGCTGGGAGCCTGGAGTTTTGTCCACAAGAAGCTCTCAGTTTACTGGTGGCAGCAGCTTTTGGGCTTGTTGGGGTAGAAAGTCTCTCCAGCAGCTCAGGAACCTGCTGACCATCAGAGATGTGAGGGTGGGAGAAACAAACCACTCCACCTACCCTTTTCTCTGGACTCCAAGCCTATTGGGGGTTGATCTCTGCCGATATCTTGCTCCTTCTGCTCCACTACTTCTTCCCGTGGAGTCTCTTACAGGTTCTGCCACCCTCCCTCAGAATTACACCCAATCTATGTTTGTTTGTTTGTTTTTTCTCTTTCGTCTGGAACTTCTCCTTCTTACTGAGATGCTCTGGTAGCTGTGTTTCTGGTCAGCCATCTCTCCCCAAGGAGCTCTGGTCAAGTGTCTTTCAAATCTAGTCTCAGTATTTATTGTTTTAATTATTGTGACTCTGTGCTGAGTTTCCCCCACCCTTTTTATTTTAATTTTTTTAAGTTTAGTTTTTAAAATTACAAGATACACATGTACATAAATCTTTTAGCTGTTTCTTTGGTATTTACCTTCATCTTTTTAAACAATGTTTTTGTTGCTATTTGTTTGAAATTTTAACTATTTGGTTTCCATCATGAAATATAAAGACTATGAGGACCCAGTTCTTTTACGCCCATATCCTATCCTGTCCTTAACCTACTCCATATATTTTCTCCTACTTACCATAACCTTTCTGTAATTTTGGTTTTGACCAGTATTAAGCATTTACATTGATATGACTTTGTAAATAACATTGTCAGGCGAGTCACGCAGTGTAATGTAAATATATTTCCTTCTTGTATAATTTTTCTTTTTCCCTAGAGCTAATAGCTAATAATCTCTTCTCTCTTTCTCTCTCTCTTTCTCTTCTCCCTCTGTTTTCTGTTACCTATTGTTAATTTTACCCCAGACTCTCATAAGAGGGGGTTATGTCTCCTCTTAACAGTCAAACCCATCAGGGAGTCTAGCAGCAGCATTTTTTCTGGGGCGCAGCCCTCATCCTGCTCGGAACCCATTTTCCTGCTTCAGGCTGGACTGGCTGCTTGCCGAGGCTGCGGTACCCATCTCATCCTGGGCTCTCCCTTCCTAATCATCCTGGCAAGTCCCATCCACTCATTCTTGAGTTAGATCACCTGTTCCTATGTTCCATAGCTTCATCTTCCTATTTGTTTGTTTACTCTCTTATTTTAGGAAAACTCTCCTTTTGTGGCTTCGTGAGAAAAGATGAATGGGGAGTAAAAGTTTTGAGACCTTGCATGACTGAGAATTTCTTTAGATTTCTCTCATTCTTAAGAATACTTTGCTGGGTATAGAATGATTTCCCCTTAGAATTTTGAAGGCAAATCTTTATGTCTTCTGGCTCTAGTTTTATTGTCAAGAGGTCCTACATCATTATAATTCCGCATTCATCATGTGTAAAATGTTCCCAGTGCCAGGCGAGGTGGCTCACACCTGTGGTTACAGCAACTCAGGAGGCTGAGGCGAGAGGATCACTTGAGCCCAGGCGTTTGAGGCTGCAGCGAGCTATGATTGTGCCACTGCACTCCAGCCTGGGCGACAGAGCAAGACTCTGTCTCTAAAAAAACAAAAATTAAAAAAAAATTACAAAAACAAAAAACATGCCCCCTCCTCTCTCCTGGAAGATTTTAGTAGCTTCTTTTCCCCCTAGTGTTCTAAAATTTCATAATAATGTGCCCATGTAGGATTTTTATTTATTATATTCATTGCTTGGTAATCACTTTCCAGGAAATGTTTCTGGACTATTTCTTTAATAATTTCTTCCCTCAGTTTTTTTTCTGAACTCTCTGGAATGACTATTAGTTAATTATTGCACCACCTGTATCACTACCTTAAATTTTTTCTTTTCTTTTTTTCTACTTTTCATCTTTATCTTTTTGTTTTGCCTCTCAAGAGATTTCCCCAACTTTATCACCTAATCTTTCTCTTTTTCCTATAAACTTGTATTAACTGGGGTGATAGAGAGAGTTCACACATTGTGAAAACATCAGGAAATTACACAAAGACTTGTGATAAGTGTTGAACAGAACAGATCAAGCCAACCCCTGAGACATCTGAGAAACAATAATGTCAAATGGCAGAGACCAAATCTTTGTTAGTGATAGAGGATGAAGGATAAAAACAAAGGCATTGATACCCCCTGGTCTTGTAACATAAACATGCAACTTTATTTATCTATTCATTTTTGAAGTTGTAATCTCCCTTGTCACTGAGCCTCAGAAAGCAATTGTTTTCCCAATTTCAAGCCCCCTCTAGTAAATTTTTTCCCTCTTATCAATAACTTCCAAGTAAATTATTTGCAAAAATAACTCATATTCATTCCTTTTTCACACCCCACAAATTCCATTCCAGGAAACTAGCAACCTCCCAGCACATAGCCCATGTTCTCCCTCTTGGAAATGCGAATCTACACAATGGATTTTAGTCATCTTTTGTCAAAATTAGAGTATCAGCGTGTGTTTACTGCAAAGCTTAATTCCTTCTAGCAGGCATCTTTAGTCTGCAATTTACTTGCCATTGCCATTTTCCACAGTTTAACTAGAGTGCATTCTTCCACCCTCTGCCTCCGCATGTGGAAACCACCAACAATTCTGGCCTGACCAGTTAACCTCCTAAATCATCTCTGCAGTTATTTACCAGGAAACACTGGAAAACAGACATAAATATTACACCTCCATATACCACAGCTCAGGCTTAATTTGTAGGCAGAATTTCATTTGTTGGCCAAGCGAAGAAAAGACATCCACACAGAGTGGGGTTTGGGAGGAAGACAGAATAGGGAAAAAAAGACATCGTGATGGCTGGATCACTGAGTGGGGACCATGCAGTCTTGCTATTGAGTTTTTCATTTCTGCTATCAAGAGCTCCTTTTTGTATGTTCATTCTTATGGACTTCTGTTTTTATTTAAATAGATGGAAACATCTTCTCTTTTCTGGTTGACTAAATTTATTTCCACACTTTGAGTGTTTTCCTAATCTTTGCATTGGCTCTGTTACTTCTAATTTCCTCCCTCCTGGGTGTTCTACTGTTGTCACTTTTGCTTTATATGTTAAAATATTTGCTGGGTGTCTGGTGATCCTTGGCAGTCCATGCCCATGCAAGAGGGAGACACTGAAAAGCCCAGGGAAGCTCTGAGTGGGCAGGTGCCTGTTCTTGGCAAGTGGGCTTCACAGTAGGGTGATCTGGCTGGAAAATTTTCTTTGGAGGATCCCTAGCATCAGAGTCACAGGTCTTCTATCCTAGATTGGCCAGTTTCCCCAGAGAATGATTCTTCAATCTCCCATCAGAGGAGAGGGGCTGGGAGTTTTTCTGTTCACACATAGCTGTATGCTCAATCACCGTCTCTTGTACGTGAACCACCCTTTCAACTGCAACCTGCGTCCTTAAATCCAAGCCTGTCTGTGAGCTTCTGCAGAGAGGGAGCATCCAGTCTTCTGCTGGGACTGGGGAAGGGCAGCCACCCTGCTGCAGCAGGGGGCTCTGTACCTCTGTTTCTACACAGGCTTTCAGCTCATTCTTGTATCTTCCCAAAAGACCCAGTCTGTACAGCCTGAGATTTTCTCAGGGTCTGTGGTACAAAACAGGATGTTCCTGGGCTTCTCCCCGCTCACAGATTACATTTTTGTTTTCTCTCATCTTCTAAATCCATTATCAGTTGTCGATTTGCTTTCTGGCTCCCAAAATCTTGTTGCTGGCATCATTTTGTTTTCTTTATTCTTGCAGATTCATGCCTTATTTAATTCTCTTAGTGTCATACTGTAGTGTTTTGAGGGAGCAGGGATAAACTTGTGGTTTTCTGCTATATTTAACTGGCTTTTTTGTATAACACCTTATGAAGCTATAGAAAAGTAAAATGCACTATTTTCATTTCATGAATAGGATTTCCAGGAAATAAAGAACAGCAATCAGCATGGAGCGGGGTGATGAGGAATACTAGGCCTGGGACAGAGTCCCCCGCTCCAGCCCACCAGCAGATTCAGTAACTGTGACTTCACCCTGAATCTACAGCTTCAGTCAACACCCCTAACTGGCCAGCCCTGGCTAATATTATACTTGCCCCTCCTGCCTCGCTCAGCCTGAGAGCATCCAGTGCATCAGAGTCCTCCTTTCCCTAGCCTTGGCCCTAAGGATGAATGAACCTGCTTGCACATGCAAGAAAACTTTGGTTAAGAAATCCAGCTGGTCTTCAGTGTTGTTCTTTTCACATTTGACCTTGGTCAAACAAACATTAGTTGAGTGCCTGTTACAGACCAGCCTCTGTGCACAGCGAGGGTCCAACCATGCCAAAGACAGTCCTCTGCCCTCGAGGAGTTCAAACTTTCCTGCACTAGGTGACTTCTTACGTAGTAATTGGGACTGGCTTGCGCACAGACAAGCACCGGGTGATGGCTGAGCAGCCTCTTGACATTGGACTTTCACTCACACTCACCCTCGTTTCTTTCATCTTCTATATGGACATCTAAAACTGCATTATTATTGAAGGTCATGAAAAATTAGCTTGGATCCTAATGTATAACAATGTCTGTAAAAGTAAAATATCGACATTCCTCTCTCAAGAAACAACCACCCCAGCACTCCTGCAATGGGAGCTCCATCTGTGTATGAAGTTCCTGGGTTGGGTCAGCTGATGGGGGCTCCTGTGGTGAACAGTTTGTAGTAGGCACCTTTCTGGGCCATCAGTTCTTCGTGGGTCCCCTTTTCAATCACCGCCCCCTGGGACATGACAGCGATCACATCCGAGTTCTGGATGGTGGACAAGCGATGGGCAATGACAATGCAGGTCCGACCCTCTCTGGCTTTGTCTAGAGCAACCTGCACCGTCTGCAAAGAGGAGATGGAAAGTTGAGGCAAAGACGTATGAGGTTCCCCAGCCCGCTGTCACAAGAGTTCAGTTAATGCCACCTGAGTAGCAACCCTATACTTGGGGTAAACCCTAAGGCTCGACCTAAGAGAGGATTAAGCAAGTATTCACTGAATGCAATGCATCAATTATTTCAGCAGCAGTGCACAGGCTGAGACACTTCAGTGAAGCTGGAAGGAAGCAAACTACGAAATCACTATGTAATTTTACAATTACTTAGTGATAGTCTAGTTTATTCAAAGAAACCCAAGGAAACAATGGAGGGTAGCAGGCAAATGGTCATTCCTGATACTGTTCTTCACCGAGGACATAGTAGCTCTCTCCAAAATGGAGTCCTGATTTTTAAGATGTTAATTAGAAACTGAAAATTTCATAACTGTGTTTTTCTCAGTTGCATCTTCTTTCCTCCAAACCACACATCAGCTATCGCCTTTCTTTGTGTTGTACGTGGCCTACCTCCTCTGTCATGTAACTTTAGAACTACAAAATATGTAATGCCTAACAGATGAATTTTTACTTTATTTAAGCAAGCCAATTATTTGCCTTCAAAAAAATGTCACTTAGCCTAAAGAATCTTAAAAACAATTCTTATTTTCAAGTTAAACTTTTTTTATTCGAAACACTCTTATGCTAAATCACTGTCCTCAGATTATTATCTTTTGGTTCCACAAAGTATTGCCAATTTCTACTGTTAATGAATCAGAAAATTGAAAATAGTGCCATTTTATAAGGACAAACTTTACGCCAAAAGACTCATTTATTATGATCTAAGACTTTAGAAAATCAATACGTACCTTTTCACTTTCTGTGTCTAAGGCAGAAGTGGCTTCATCCAATAGCAAGATTTTAGGCTCTCTCACGATGGCCCGAGCAATAGCAATGCGTTGTTTCTCCCCTCGAGAGAGTTGAGACCCCTGGGACCCGACGTTAGTTTCATATTTCTGGAAAAAGTATGGTTAATTTGAGAACTAGAAACAGTCACTGCTCTCGTGTTGTATGGAGCCCACATCAATGATGCCTATGTGAGTTTAAACTATTTGTTGTTTGTTGAACTCGGGAATAGTGATTGAGTCTTCCTGTAAAGGATGTCAAATCCACTAAGGAACATAAAAAAATATGGAATTTGTGACCTTTGCTGCTGGGAAACGAGGGACTTTATTCCCGATTTCTGTATTTCTTTTAGATTTATATTTCCAATCTCTTTCTCCCTGGGTTTAGGTAAAATCGCATGTACAAGATCCTTCTTGACTTGAGACTTCCTGATTTCCAGACTCTGATCTGAAAAATCTTTGCAACGTAGAATAATCCCAGGAATGGGAATGGCTTTTGAGAGATCTTCTGGTCCATTCCTTTATTGGGGAGGCATCGTGTTGGAACACAAGCCTTGGTGAGAATCTCCACTTTGCTGCTTACTAGCTCTGTGATCATGAAAAAAACTATTTAAATTTCTTTGAGCTGCAAACTCATCTGAAAAATGCAATATTAATAATGAGTTCGGAGACTTATTGTGAGTTTTAGATGAAATTAGGGAGGAAAATCTCTAGCTAGATGCTTGGCATGGCTACATAAAAATTAATTTAAAAGCTTAATTAAATTAATTAATTAACATTCATGGAGTATTTACTGTGTGTGTATCAGGTACTGTGCTAACTATTCTAGCCAGGTTATCACTTAATATTCACAGAAGCCATACATCTGTAGTTTTCAAATTACAACACTTAGGCACAGAGAAGTAAGAAAATGGTACAAAGACAAACAAGTAGCAAGCAGTGAAAGTGAAATCTCAGCCAAGGCGTGTCTAGCTTCTGGGCCCCTGCCCTTGGCCAGTGCTCTCTCCTGATCTTCCATGAGATCTGTCTCCTTCCTCCACCTCCCTTGCCTCCTGACAAATGCTCGACTAAGCCTGGTGAGACCAACGACAACATACTTTGTCCTCGTGGAGACAAAATGCTCAGGGAAGGGTGTCATGGACAAGTCTATAGGAGAAAAAAAGAGGGAGTAACCCAACTCCAATCAGTGTCTTGCACAAAATGAGTAGGTGTTCAATAGAGATTTGTGGAATAAATGAACCTTCCATGAGACACATAGCTTTACTTTTCAACTCTGGATGCTGCAAATAATAATTTGCACCTGCTTACAGATTGGACCACCCAGGTAAAAACTGGTCCAAGAGCCTAACACTTAAGGGACTCTGTGAAAAGAACAAACAAAAAAGCCCCCCACAAACACCACAAAATCTCTAAACATAATCACTTACAAAGAAAAATAATTTCCCCAGTGGTATTTTTTTAAAAAAAAAAGGAAGTGGAGAGGTCAAAGGTAATAGTTTGCTCCTACAATTTGGTTTCCATGTTTTAATTTTCCTTATAATCAACCTCTAAAAGTTGGATGAGACAATGCTTTCCAAAACTAAAAAGAATGTTGTAGAAGGACATTTATTTTGCCTAAATTCCTGGGGCACTGGGAAATAAATTGTGTTGCCTTTGACCTTCTTCTTGAGCCACTATCATAATACAGGTTCAATATCCCTTATCTGAAATGCATGGGACCAGAAGTGTTTTGGATTTCATATTTTTTCGGATGCTGGAATATTTACATATACATAATGAGATATCTTGGGGGTGGGACCCAAGTCTAAACACAACACTCATTAATGTTTTATATACACCTTATACACATATCCTGAAGGTAATTTTATACAACATTTTTAATAATTTTGTGTATGAAACAGTTTTGGCTGTGTTTTGACTGCAACTTGTCACATGAAGTCAGGTGTGGAATTTTCCACTCTGGCATCATGTCAGCACTCAAAAAGTTTCGAATTTTAGAGCATTTTGGATTTCAGGTTTTTGGATTAGGGATGCTCAACCTGTCCTTGTTGGTGATTCTACCTCTCCTCGTCCTCTTCTCCTGTAGGGAATGGCTGGCTGTGAGTTGGTACTCACCTCTGGGAGGGACATGACAAAGTCATGCAGCTGAGCCTGTTTTGCAGCCGCTATGACTCTTTCCATGGGAATTTCTTTGGTGTTGTCACCGTACTTGATGTTGTCCATGATGCTGCAGGCAAATAACACTGGTTCCTGGGAAACAATTCCGATGTTTGAGCGGAGGAACGGGACGTTTACTTTTTTGCTGTCATGGCCATCTATCATCTGCCAATAGAGGTGACAACAAAGGGCATTAAGTTTTAGAATTCCTGCAGTGAGGAAAGCTCATATTCTAGAGTTAAGAGTTATGCAGGACATTTCATTTGCTTAGCAGACAACAATCCCAGGGATCCGGGCAATAAATTATGTTGCTTTGACCTCTGGAGGTAGTGTCTGACAGGAGTGGTGTTGAAGTTAACACTGATCAGACTATGATTTTGTTTGTTTGTTTCCCAAACTCTAGCTCTACAGGTGGAAAAATGAGAAAGAGACTCAGGACAGAATTTGGTTAAGAAAAAATTTCCCCTTATCCTTTGACTGCAGCATACTCCACAAATATACAGAGTTGCTCAATTTTGAGACTCCATGAGTTATGAAAAGGATTTTTCTATGTGAAGCTATTGGACAATGTAACAGTCAAGCCAGTTTCTTTGAGTTTACTAACACCATTCTCTGAATAACTGAGATAACAGAATCAAATTTTTAAAAGGAATACATTTATTCGCTTAGTTGATCAACAAACATATATTGAATCACCTGCCACAAAAGCACCACACTAAGCAGTCTGTGTCTGCTACAGAAAGAAAGCATAGGCTGGGTGTGGTGGCTCGCACTTGTAATCCTAGCACTCTGGGAGGCCGAAACAGAAGGATTGCTTGAGGTCAGGAGTTTGAGACCAGCCTGAGCAAGAGAGAGACCCGGTCTCTACTAAGACTAGAAAAATTAGCCAGGTGTTGGGTGTCATGGCACGTGCCTGTAGGCCCAGCTACTCAGGAGGCTGAAGCAGGAGGATCACTTGAGTCCAGGAGTGTGAGGTTGCAGTGATCTATGATGAAGCCACTGCACTCTACCCTGGGCAACAGAGCGAGACTCTGTCTCAAAAAAAAGCATAATCTCTGTCTCCTAGAAACTCAATCTAGTTAAGCAGTTAAGTTCGGATACTCAAATATCTACCATTTGAGCTGGTTTACTTAAGAGTCCCAGAATAGCAAAGATACAGTGTGTCTAATATACTACTATAATGCGGCCCTTTGATTTCAGAGAAAGATTACATTAAATGGCAGGAACAGATTATATTTTAGATAATTTATCAGCAAAAGAAAAAGCAAACACTATTAGAAAAAATACAAGGCATTCCTCAATAACAATTAGCCCTCACTTATCTTGCTCTATTCATTTTCCATAGTACTTAAGTCTGCACAGCACAATTTAATAATTAAATACTGGAACCATTTGCTAATTGTCCTATCTGTGCTGTATTGTCTGCTCCTGCAAGACGGAAGACATGTTTATGCTTCTTAGAATCTCCCATAGGACCTAATGCAGGAACAGGCACATCAGAGGTATCCACTTAAATGCTGAAATATTGAATGCCTGTACTTGGTAGCTTCCTTAAGAGCAAAGAGGACTTTTAAAAATTGATTAAAAGTGGCATATTTCCTAATTAAAAATGTTTGTATTATAGAAATGTTTTACAATGACATAACAAAATATAGTATGCCTATGAAATGCAAGGAGTCATGATGATTATGGGCCTTGCTTTTTACCTGTGACCAGAACAGTCACTGGACATATTCGGAGAAATATACTAACAGAGTGTTAATGTTGAAAAGCTCAAACATGAAGGATTCAGGTTCCTGAGTCCCACATAGTTTGCAATCTACCTGGGTGACAGACATGATAGAGATGACATTTTGGAAAAGTGAACCCTCTCTCTTACAGAGATCAAACCTCTGGTGCAATGCGCGTTCTAGGTTCACCAATCACCAAATACGTTGAAATGAATTAAAATCTTTCTTTACCCTTAAAATTAATAACAGAAGTCATTATAAATTACAGGTAATCAACTCTCACTCTTTATTTTTATAACTTCCTGGATTCTGCCAGGAAGAGTAAGTTTGCTTGTTTCCTTGCTTTGCTTTATGAAAAGGAATCTTTAGTTGCCTCTTTCAAGTTTCTCTCAGCATTTCTCTTCATAATGTTATCTATCCTCAGTGCACTGAAGATTGTCCTATTCAGGGAAACCAGAAAGGCCGTTTTCTAAATATTAAGCAATGATTCAAATATGGAGCAAAATAAAACATTTTCAGACCATACCTCTAAACTATTTCTTAGAAAACTACTTGTGGGTGTGCTTCAACAAAAGCAGGGTGAAAACCAAGAAAGAGGGAGATACAGGAACTAGGAAATAATGGATCTAACTCAAGAAAACGTCACAAGGAACTCACAGGATGACAACTGCTCAACAGGCAATGGTTGCAATTAATCCAGGCGGTGACAAAAATGAGGGAATAGATGGCAGGATGGAGATATTGGAAGACCATAAAGATTTTTATAAAGGCAGAGAAGGCAAGAAAAAAAGAAAGCCTTTTAGAAAAACAAGAAAGCAAATGTAATGCTAATGTACCTCACTATTTGACTTTAGGATGAACAACATTTACATAATTACAACAAAAGCTGTTAATTGATTTCCAACTTTTAGAATCAACCTAGAGTGAAAACAGGAAAGAAAATCAGCCTTTTAAATAGAACGTAAGCATTTTTTGTTCTTGATAATATAAAAGCACAGTTAGAACTTGAGAAGGAAAAGGAGGGAGTAAGAGGTGAAGAAGAGGTAGGATTGTGAGAATTCTCATTTCAGAAAGCAAGCGTTCGAGACATATTTTATATACGTGGTGGAAAAGCAACAGAAGTGTGTCAGTTAAATTTACAAATAGAGGAGCGAAAAAATGATACAAGTACATTGGGAGGAGGTGGATAAGGAGGGAGTGGTGAGGGTAAGCTAAATTTCCATCTCTTGAGAATAAGTCAGCAGAGAGTCTAAATTTGTGAAGTTGTGAAACAGCGATATGAGCATATTGTTTGGAGACATAAAAGTCATCATTGGGAGACGGAAGAACTTCAAGTGCTTAAAAATAGTTGCCTTTGGGCAGAGAAAGGCAGGATGGGGTGGAAGGGTAGAGCAGGGAGTTGCTTTTAATTATTATACAAACCTTTCTTTGCTATTTGATTTCATAATCCTCTGCATATATTACTTTGGAAGAAATAAGAAAGGGAGAGAAAAGAAGAGAAAGAAATGCTGTGAAAAATAAGCAACAAAGTAATTTACCAATTTTTCAAATATCCTTGCCAAAGCTTTATGGTGCATGGCTATCGATTTGAGTTCCTTTGATGATTTAGAATTAAGTTGCTCGAACAAGGATTGTCTCAGACTTTTTCATGTTAAGTCCCCTTTCTTGCTCATTCGTCATTGTGTCCCTTATCACCCCCACTTTTTCCATTCCCAGTCATTAGTTTCCTGATTAGTCTGCACTTTCTGCTCCATTTACGGGTAAACAAATGCTTCTATTAAATACACTCATCTCCAGCTTTGCACGGTGTGTGCCCAGTTTTCTTTGCCTAACTGGTCAGCAGGCCATCTGGAACTGGGAAACTATGGTGTTAGAAGTTGTGGGGTAGAGTCAGGTCAACCAGCAAATGACAGGAACTGGAAAATATGCATAGGGATGAAGTGTCAGGCAAGCACTTTATAGTGAGTCTGCCAAAGCACAATCTTGAAGATCACTGTTAGGGGTTGGAGATATTCTGCAGAAAGCAACATTCTCAAAAGCATGTGCATTGCTTACCACCTTCCCTTGATCAGGATCATAGAAACGTTCCAACAGCTGAATACTGGTGCTTTTGCCACATCCACTGCTTCCAACAAATGCCAGTGTCTGCCCTGGATTAACCGACACTGACAGACCATTCAGAACTTGCACATCAGGTCGAGAAGGATAGGTAAATTTACAGTCAATGAAATCAATCTTCCCCTGGAAGTTGTCCTATGAGTGGGAGGATTGAAATTACACATGTTCTTACTGGAGTTTAGAATATTAAAAATGCACCTAAATCTGAGTTTAAAATCCCTGCTTGAGACACCTTCAAACCATGCTGCCAAAGTGCAAAGTACAGAGACAGCAACTTAATGAAAGGACGTTCCATTCTCTATTCTATAATAGCAGGTGTAGTACAAAGGGAGGCTTGAGCAGTGAAATAAAAGACATTTGACCCCTCTCATTCCCACTCTAACCTGATGGGATTTCCCGTCATCCATTACTTGACGTTCTGAATAGAAGAGACTGGCTAGAAGAGCCAGTTATTACTTCACAGAAGCCAGTAACTGTCCAAACCCTACAACTCTCCAAACCCTACAACAACATTTTACTTAGAATGACCTAGAGAGAAGGTTCCTTGAGATCTGTACTGCAAAGGTGAGTATTTTCTATTATACTTCAGTGTGCTTAAAACTATCGAAATCATAAACTCTAGAAATGGATAGACACTTAATAGACCACACAGAGACTTTACTTTTATTGAGCTGAAGGAGAAACAGGTCATTGGATCAATTTAAAAAGATTTCAGAATTGAATTTGATTTAACTAGTGTTTAGGTTTTGTTTTGCTCTCTTGAACATACTGAGGTTTTCAAAAATAGGCAGGGAAGATGAAAAAACACCTCTGGGGACCATCCATTAGCAGAGAAGATATCTTGTTGAGATGGAATTACATTTTCTGAGCATCCATATGAGCTAAAACTTGAAGTCAGATGAACATGAATCAAATCAATACCATTTGGATGGGAAGAGCTGGTTTTTCCACATTCTATACCAAAACATCAATAGAAAGCATGTGGTTGAGAGGTCTCAAAATACAACAGGCTTCCTTCCTTCCAGAACAATATCATACGGAATTTAGCATTCATTGGCTATCACTGCCTTATTCAAATGCCAGCTTTAGGAATAATTTTTAATGCTAATTTATTTCATTCCTTTACATTTATAAATCTACTGTCTGTCCCTTCTGAGCACATATGAATGAACCTATATACTGCAGGAATTGAGAAGCTAAGAGGTAGCGTATGAGCATCCCTGATGGCTGTTCTGCACACATACACATAAGCACAACCAATACTTACCCATTTTTCACCTGCACTACTGTATACATTGATTGGGGGTCGTCGGTCCAGCAGTTGAAAAAGGTGTGCAGCTGCTATTTTAGCTTTGGCATAACTTGGGGTGTAAGAGGAGGCTCTTCCAAGAGCTGTCGCACTCAGCACAACTGCAGAGATCACCCTGCAATCAGACAGACACACAGGTAGAAAGTGGTGCGACGCGGTTGGTGTGATGGCCGAAGAAGCAGGAGTGTGGGGCTCTAGCCCTGGTTCTGCCAGGAAAGGACCGAGAAGCCTTAAGCAAGTCACTTGTCTGGGACTAGGTGGCAGGACTGGGGAGATTAGCAGTGCTCGAATTGTGTTCTATGAAAAAGGGGTGAGGGGGGACTGAACAAGGGGGCACTCAAAACTCCAAACCCTTATTCAACCACAATAGCCTCTTTTCTTAAAAAAATTGTTTGACCAAAAAAAAAAAAAAAAAAAAAAAGACTTCTGAAAATTAAAAAGGAGGGGACTTGAAAGATCACCAGATTGGGTTGATTTTCTTACAATTCTAACACGTTTTGTGTCTATAAGAGCTGTGTAAAAGATTACAATTGGTGATGCTGATGTGAGAATCAATTCTGTGCCAAGCATGCATATAACTCATGCTTCAGACAGCGTGAGAAAGACGCAATGGCCTGTATCCTTCCACATGTCTCAGCCTTCAACTATATTGTACTTAATGAATGAATGAATGAGTGAACAAATGAGTGACTGATAAATATGAGCAATGGCTCTGATGCTGTACAGACTACGACGTGAGGAGTAGCCCCCAAAGCTGTGCACCTGCTCCACCGTGTGCAGAGGGTCTACCTGGGTGCGGATGGGGCAGGGAGTGTGTCTTTGGGTGTCATGCTGCTCAGTTTATAAGCAGGAATTGTTTTAGGCCAGAGCTGCAAATCCAAACATCTCCAGGAGTCCAGTCCAAAGCTTAAGGGAATAAAAAGTACTTGAAATAAAATAGAAATGGTAGAAGATGACCTTCCAAGTTTTTAAGATGAAGCCAGAAACTGGGAGTTCTCTGTAGTCTCCCAATTTTGACATATTGGCAAATAATTCTTTTAAAACCTTACATAAACTAAACAATAGCAAGACAACAGTCTATGTTTTCTGATTCAGGTTAGTAGCTCTAAATATGCAAAGATTTAGAATGTTCACCCTGTCCCCTGGCATCCTTAGGCTCTCACTTCCGGAAATGTGAGAAACTGGACTCAAAGATGATCTTCTTAGAAAAGCAGGCTCTGGCTATGAGAAAGGAACATAATTCCCCTGTACTAGAAAGTACGATGCATGGAGAGCCTTGAGAGGTGCTTGCGCACTGGGGCTTGCCCTCTCTTGTTGCACTTGGAACTCTGAGACCATAAAGTGAAGAGGGGTCACGCAGAGACAGAAGGACACTCAGAAGAAGCCTGAGGGAGTCAGCCTGGGCCAGAAGAACCACCCAACAACCCACAGAATCTTGAGAAATAATTAATTCCAGCTGTTTTAAGATACCAAGTTTGGGATGGTTTGTTAAGCAGCGAAAAGCTAACTGACAGAACCAGGCTATTCCTTCCTGGAGTGTTGACATTTTATGATCTTGGCCAGATCTTCCTCACCTGAACACATAGCTGAAATGGAGCCCCTCGTTGGGGACTAAGTAACCTCCATATCTGTAGGAAGCAGCATTAGCCATAAACACTACGCTCTGGGAAAAGGCAAAGCACAATCCATAAACATTCGCTTTCTGAATGGCTGTCTTGAATGGCTTCTCCAGCTCATTCTCAAATGCGTCAATGAACCACTTCTCCTTCCCAAGTCCAGCAATGGCGCGGATATTACTGAGGGCTTCACTTGCAATCTGAAGAATGAAAATGAGTTTTAGGAATAAAAGGGCAGAAATAACTCCTTTCATGACATTTGAATAGCTACATGGATCAGATCTTGTGCAAACAGCAGGCTGTGGTACAAATCAGAGATGGCGGCATCATCTGGCAATACAGAGAGGTTGCTGGAGATCAACCCAGCTGGACCATGAGACAATTTTTCAGTTAAATTCAAGTTCCACTTAATTCTAACACAGCATGGCTTTGCCGCTTCCCCTTGTGATAGAAGAAAGAAGGGGAAAAATGGTACATATGGTTATCCTTGAAAGTTTTTAGCTTCTTTTCTAATTCATTTGAAATGTATAACATGGCATCTTTAGATGTCTTAAGAAACCACAGAATATTTAATAATATCAATTTAAAATTTAAAATATTATATTCTATTTTCTTAAAATATTAATCTTACCAAATACTACATAAGATATTCAAAATTAAGTATGAAAATTTTATTTTCATCGATACTATGAATTTACATTTGTTTCAATCCACACTCTAGGGTAAATACTCACTGCTTCTGAATTAGGGTCCTACCCTACAAAAGCGCCAACACGGGCTACTTTCTACCACTGACTTATGAAGTTCTTTTGGCTTCTGCCTACTTGAGCAGTGTTCATACTCCCTCTCTTAACAGAGATAAAACTGAGAGTAGAGTGAATTTGTTAAAAGAGTGTGTGCGTGTGCATGTGTGTGATTTCTCATATCTGATAAATGTCTATGCCACCATCCCCTCATAACCCCTGCTGACCAGATATTAATTAGAACATACTTTTAAAAATGCATAGCTAAAACCTAAGAGTATCTGAAACCCAACTTACAGCTCATGATTCTTGTCCCAAGCCTAGCAGACTCTAAAGTGTGAAAATTAAAGGTGTGCGATATCAAAAATAATAGCTCCTCTCTGTGTAGAGAGCATGACTCAGGGAAACCATTAAGCTGAAAAAACCTCACAGACAGAAAACTGAACTATCTATCCCTGCAAGTGAAAATATGACCAATTAGGATGTGGGACAAATCACTATTCGAGAGGAAATTGAACAGGCAACCCTGTGTGTTCACCCTGTATTTCTCCACGCTCGCTCAAACCCAGAGCATCAGAGCTTTGGGCGGAGGCACATAAGAAAAGGGTGTGGAAGGTTTCTCACTGTGCGTGTCTGCGGGCTGACAGCTTCCTTAAGTCTCTTCACACTACTTGTCTTTCACAGTTTGTCTGACAGCTGCTAAGACATAAGCACTCTGAAAATTAGGTCTGTAAGATTACCTGTCCCGCTATCTCCATAGCCTGCTTGTCTTTAGAGGCAAATCCTGTCAACATTCTGGACTGCATGGCTCCGGACAAAGCCAAGAAGGGGAAGAAGCACAAGATGACCAGGCTCAGCTTCCAGCTAAAGGAGAAGGCAATGATCATGGCCACAGCGACGTTGACGAAGGAGTTGACTATCATCCCGATTTGAGAGCCGGTAGCCTGCAAACCAAAAGCAGTCAACCCATTTCAGACACACAGTCTCTTTTACCAAATACCGTCATGTGAAAAGCCTATTTTATACCAAAGAGAGAGGTTCTTTTTTAAATTGTGACAAAATTTACATAACAATCTTGATCACTTTCACCATTCATAAGTATATAATCAATGGCATTAAAAATATTCACAATGTTGTATATCATCTATACCCAAAACTTTTTTTATCATTCCCAATAAAAACTCTGTACCCATTAAACCATAACGTCCCCTTCCTCCCTCCCCCAAGGTCTTGGTGACTTCTATTCTCTCTGTGTCTATGAATTTGCCCACTCTAGGTACCTAATATAAGTAGAACCATACAATATTTGTCCTTCTATGTCTGGCATATTTTGCTAAGCACAATGTTTTCAAGGTTCATCTGTGTTGTAGCATGTGTCAAAATTTCATTCCTTTTTAAGGCTGAATAATATTCCATTGTATGTATATACCACATTTTTTTGCCCATTTATCTGTTGGTGGACACTTTGGTCATTTCCAACTTTCAGCTACCATGAATGGTGCTGCTATGAACATTGGTGTGCGAGTATCTGTTCATGTCCCTGCTTTCAATTGTTTTGGATATAGACCTAGGAGTGGAATTGCTGGGTCATATAGAAGTTCTTTGTTCAAAAGGTTAAGTTCTTTTAAATGATGAGATTCCCTAATGTATTTGAAGGCTGGATTAATAAAAGCTTACTTTATTCACAGCTTTTCAGAAGCTCATTTATTGACTAATCTCATTTTATGGGTATCAGGGCTAGGGCAGCCTGTCTGATATTAACACAGCCTAAAGCAAGCCACACGTGTGTCCGGTACCTACGCATTTGGCTTGGCTGAAGAAACCCAGGCATTGGGCTTGTGTTAATATTACTCATTATTCAGTGAAGATCAATGCTTGTTGTATAATTATATTTTTGAAGTCGATACAAGACTGTTACAAGATACCACTGTGATTCTCATCGAAGTGATTCTGTTCTTTCGTACAAAGTTACACACTACCTTAACACATACACAGCTGTTTAGTCAAAGCAGATGGGCAAATAGGATTCAGGTCCAGTATAGGTAGAGGATGGACCATTGTGGTAATTATTATCTATACCAATCAGAAGTATTCAATGGTTTTGAGTCTTCATTTCAGTTGCAGCTAGGTAGATATGATCAAAAGTTGGTGCACTTAAGCCCTTTGATCCAGTAATTATATTTTGAGAACTAAGAAAATAATCAAGGCTGTGGCAAGCTTGCTATAAAATGCTATGTCGTATATAAGGAGAAAAAAGACAGGAAGAAACCTAGGTAGGGAATTCTTTACGAAATGATAAGCACTTTAAAATGATGTACTATGTATGCAGTCATTAAAAATCTATTGTAGAATAATATGTAATGGTGAAAATATGCACACATTAGATTTTTTAGGGGAAAAAAGAAAGACTGTAACACAATATGTAGAGTGTGACCCTAAGTCTATGGGAAACACGTGCACACAGAAAGCATAGCTGGATTGAAAGTGAAATATTTATAGGGATTTTTCCTCTGAGAGAGAGGATTTCATGTTCCATTAAAACTTTGCCATATCATTTTTGATATTTTTGGTTGAACAAGCTAGGAGTTGAGACACATTATACTACAGCACTATCAATCCAGTAAAGCATTTTTCTTCCAAGAGCCTCACAAACCATGATTTGGTTGAAAAACCACGCTTTTTTTTCTTTTTCTTTCTTTTTTTTTTTTTTTCCATTCTCATAGAAAGCATGTAGAGGTGCCTGGGAGGCAAATTTGCTTTTCTTCACTTTAATCCAAAGCTTGATTTTATAAAGGCATAGCCTTAGCTTACACAGGTGTAAGATAAGGTGTGTAAGTCCCTTCACGCTGAAGCTTCTGGGGTCTACAGAGAACAGCTTTGCTTTTTCTAAGGCAAATCATATCCTGGAGGCTTCCACATGACCTTTGCTTCCACCCTCTGGGAGGCGTTATTGAGTCTGGTGGAATCTGAGCCTCTGGGCCTAAAAATAAGCTGAGAAATGAGTTTCAGTTCTTCTCTTGCTACACCCAGAGGAAATCCAAAACCCGGACAGATGCTGATGCCAGAACACTGAATCTGGGCACTGCTAGGAGATGCCTTGTTTAAGCTGCTATTCATCAGCATTAGAAATGGTAGAAAATGTGGCTCAGGGTATCCTAATCCCACTGGTTCCTATTCCACAGGAAATATGTAAGTGGTTATCAGAATGCTCCAAGTTTCTTCCCATAGCTTACCCCTTGAACTTGGGAAGCATCTGCAGCAAGCCTTGTTGTGAGAGCTCCAGGGCTATTTCTGAGGTCATCAAACCAGCCAATGTCTTGCCCCAACATTGCCCTGAAACCAAATTTACGCAGCCTTTTTGTGAGGAGCTCCCCAGACTTAGCAAAAGCATATCCCTAAAACATAAAGAAGGAGTTTTTAGTAATATTTTAACATGAAAAAATCAGAAAATAGCTAAATCACTTACAGAAAAATAAAATTCCTTACCTGCAGAAATTGGGTGACAAGGGATACACAGCCCATTGCTACAAAAAGTAGGCACGCACCATTGATCTGTAACCTTTGTTCCTCTTTATCAGGAAGTGAAAAAGTCTTGGAAAGACAATAAGCCAGGAAGAAACTTTGTTATTATAAACAGTAAAAAATAAATAAATTCAAATATGTTTGAAAGAAATTTCTTTTAACATGTCATTATACATTTGTCCAAATCCATAGAATGTACAGCACCAAGAGTGTACCCTAATGTAAACTATGGACGTTGGGTGATCATGCTGTGTCAGGGTAGGTTCAAATGCACCACTCTGGTGGGCAAATGTTGATAATGGGGAGGCCATGCTTGTGTGGAGGCTGCAGGTATACGGGAAACTTCTGTACCTTCCTCAGTTTTTCTGTGAACCTAAAACTGCTCTAAAAAAATAAAGTCTTTTAAAAAATGGTTTCACTTTAAACATACTAGTAATTAAATCAAAGTTAGCTATACGCATGATGATGATGTACTTCCACCCTCTGTGGGGAAAGAAACCTGCTGAATGGAACCCAGTGGTGATGTTTTTGTCTTGTTTCTCTGCTTGATTTAGGCAATTGTGTTGGCTCTTCTTTGACACAGATAAAAAGATGATGAAATGACTCAAATCCTTTAAGTGATAAAGCAAAGAGAGAAGGAAGAAATGGAGAAGAGAAGGGAAGGAGGGAGAGAGGAAGGAAGGGAGGAAGAAAGGCACTTGTGAATTTGACAATGTTATCTGGGACAAGACTCAAAGTGTTATTTTGACCTCTGTCTTTCTCAAATAATAGATGCAAGAAAAATGATTTTTAGACTCAGGTAATTTGCCTCTTATTAGTTTTATAGAATATACATCATTAAAAAAGAAGTTAATTTATTTTTAAGGGATTGACTGTAATTGGTGTAGAAGAGAAAAAAAATTCCATCTGAGACTGAGGTGGTTTCTAAATCAGCGGTCCCCAACGTTTTTGGCACTAGGGACCAATTTCATGGAAGGCAATTTTTCCACAGGTGGGGGTCAGAGGGTAGGGGGTGCAGAACTCACAGCTATAAATACAGTTGGAGCTTCCTTGCTGGCTGGACTCATCTCCTACTGTGTGGCCCAGTTCCTAAACTGCCCACCCCCAGGGGTTGGGGACCACAGCTGTAAACCACCAGAAGCTGAAAACATTCCTCCCCCAAACTATAGAAATTGTGAGTGGGGTTTTGTAGTCTATAATGAATAGTAAACTGTACTCATAAATATATTCCGAACTTACAGATGTTTGCTCAAGTAACCGATTGAGGTTTAAGCTGTTACGACAAGAAAATGAAAAAACATATTCCAATGACATTGCCGGGCAGTGAAATGGATTTTAGGTAAAACACAACCTTCCTAAGTCAATCGATGTAAAGGAACTGGGAGGGTTCAGAGAAAGTAAGCATTAGAGAGCTGTACAACAAATCCTTAATTATGGTTCTGAATTAATTTGAGTAATTAGAACGGTGCCAACAAATAGTTGCTCAAAGGCAACCATTTCTTCAACAAATATTTACTGAGTGCCTACTATGTGCCAAATAGATCTCCTTGAAAAACAATGTATACTATCCATTTTTTGTAAAGCAAAAGTAACCTGTTCAAATTTTCACAAATTCCAAAGTGGGGAGGAGGCATTCCAGATAATGAGATTTTACTGTTTCCCAGACAGAGTTTCTAAGGCCTTCATGGTTCTCAAAACAGGTGAAAGCAATCTTCCCAGAAGAGCAGAAGTCACAGTAATTCGTCCCAGAAGAGCAGAAGTCACGAGTTTACAGCATTTACACATTCAGGAATTTAAAGCTATATTTCAGTTTGGTTCTTTAAATCACTATATGAATACTCTGAAATCCCAAACTGTGATACCACAATTCCCATTCCTCCCTAAGGCTACCTTTTATAACCATGGACTATAGAACTACAGATTTGCCATTTGTCCAAAACATCAAGTCGTTTACTCAAGTTCATTTACCTAGTGGTTATTACTGGATAAGGAGATGCCCGTTTTTCAGCTTCTGGTGCAGTGGTTTTCTTCTGGGCAAGCTCTTTAGGCTCTTTGTGTTTCCCACCTTCTCAGTGTTAAAAAGAGTATTTGGCTAACATTCAAGTCCATACAACTGTCCAGTTCAAGACTGGGTATCTATCCATCCATAATCTTTTTCACAAAATTCTGCTCCATGAGTTCTTTGTACATTCTTAGCGTTGAAATGCAGCCCAAAGGGCTACCCATCCATAGATTTCTCTGTTCTTTGGCTAGCTATAGTTTGAGCATACATCTTTGTCATTTTTGTAATGGTTAAGTTTGTTTAAGGGGAAAACTAACGTTCATTAAATTTTTGCTATGTACTGGACGTCAAACGTGTGGATTAACCTGCTCTAACTTAAATCACGATTTTCTTAAATTAGGATTCTCAAACAACCCAGTGAGGTAGGTTTTCTTGCTCCATAACACAGATAAGGAAGCGAAGTCTCATCGAGGATGAGTCACTTGCCCAAATGTCCACAAGATAGTACACAGCAGAGACCTGGCTCTACCAGGGATGGCTGACTCTCAAGTCCACGCTTTCTCCCAGGGTAGACATCCAAATTGCTGTGCTTGGAACACCCGGCACATTTTCCAAGTCAAGTAGACTTGGAAAGTGAAGCTGAAAAATCATGTCTTATACATATATTGAGGCTTAGCTAGATTAGCAACCAGGTGCCTAATAGGGCCCAATCATTTCCTGGGTCCATTCCCACAGCGTGGTTTCAGTACACCGAATGTGAATATGGTGCCCTTTAGGTATGTCAAAATGAAAACAGAGCAATTAAAAACAGAATTATAATTATGCCCTGTGAGATGAAAGCATCATGAATTTACTGATGAATCCACGATAATTATGCTAAGAGACAAACAGAAATAATCTTTATCAGAGAGAAAAAAACGGTGGTTTGTTTAGCATTATTCTCTTAGCAAATGTAGCCCTATGAGAATGAGGATGCTGAGCCAACTTTGGATTTCACCAACTAGATCCCGCTACTGTGGTCCCGTGAAAAGCGAGAAGCTCAATTGCTTCGTTTAAGGCCGTCCTAGGATCCCTGGTTGTGACTAGAAGAATCACAGAGAATATTCTCACTGCCAGTAACCGCATGAATGCTCAAAAAGGTCAGATACTATAGATGAATCATAGTTTTTTGTTTTTTGTTTTTTTTTTTCTCATTTGGCCATTTCATAGACCACTAGAGCTGGAAGCTATCTTAGGGACCATCTTTGTCTATCCTTTATTTTATAATTGAGGAAACTGAGGCCCAGAGAAGTGGCATGGTGTGACCCCAGGCACACAGGGTATGGTAAGTAACTATTAAGAGAAGAACCAGTTTCAGAAAAAAGTCTCCTGACAGGGAACTCAGGACTCTATGCACAGCAGCTCATGCACCCGGTTTGGGTGGAGTTGGGTGAGTATATTCTTTACTCTGCTTTTATGAAAGAGAAAGATAATCAGCAAAGAAGCTGACATTCTGGATTTGTTTTTTACAAAGCAAACTTACGAGACACAGGCTTGGATTCTTGCAGATTCAACCCTGTGCCCTACGCCTGCTACGCTTCCCTCATTGCTCAGTGAGACGCATTTGCTGATCCGCTCCCTACTAGAGCGTCAGCTCTGTGAGAGCAGGGAACCGCCTGGATTTTCTTGTTCTCTCTATTCCCGGCACAGCAACAGCGCCTGGCCAAGTATAGGTGGTCAATACATATTTGTTGAGTGATGAGTGGATTTTTCTGTTTAACGTTTGCCTTCCTCACAGAATGGAGACTGCACTGCGGAAAGCATCATAACTGACACGGTGTTCCCATCCCTAGTGTGGTGTCTAGGCGAGACACACAACAAAGACCTATTCAGGGAATAAAATATTTATTTTATATTTGGATGTTGTCCTTCCTAGGAGATCAAGTATTTAAAAGATTTTTACCATAAAAGGTTGTGGCACCACATAACCAGAGGTTCAGTTAACCAAAGTTAAAGTTTCCTGTGTTTCCAATGCTCCCTGACATGAACACGATTTCCTGACTTACCACAAGGTGGCAGTGTGAAAATTAAAGCGGTGGCTGGGGCCCTCCCTGCACAATGGACTTGGTATTAATTGTGGATTATCCAGGTCTTTCTGTACCTGCCTGTGGGGACATTTTTATGGTCAGGACCTTTATGGGAGAGGTGATGAGGGAGAGAGAGAAGGAGAGAAGGGAACTAGAGCCTTTATCACTCACTAAGCTCTGATGATGTGGTGCACTGGCAAATCCTTTAGTCTAGGCTTTAGAAAACCCGGGTTCTAGTCCTGGCCCTGTCACCTAATGGCTGTGCCCCCTTGAACAAGTTAATAAAGTTTCCTAGGTTCTAGGTTTCCTTCGCTGTGGACCTCACAGGATTTATTTGTGTGTGCGTGGGTGTGTGTGACTTCCAACTAGAAAAACATGATTGCATTTTGATAGCTAAATTTGCAATGACAAGGTTTTATTAGAACTTGGCTCTAGAGTTACACTGGCTGGATTTGAATCCTAGCTCCACCACTTGCCATCCTAAATTCTCTGTGCCTCGGCTCGCTGCTTTGGAAAGTGGGAATAATAAGAATAACCTTCAACAGTTATTAGGAAACTTAAATGAGCTATTATACATGAAGTGCTTAGATAGTGCCTAGTAAATGTTCATCGTTATTATTATAAGGATTATAGCAGTAAAGTCAAATGAAAAATATGAAAAAATCCTAGGAAGCAAAAAATTGAAATAGGCTTATTCTTTATCCATGCCTTATTTTACTTCTCTCTTCCTTTTCCGGCTTCCTCTCCACATGCCTATTTCAATGGTGCAATCAGCAAAGAATTATCTATCACACTAACACCTGCTATATACGTCAAACTTTGTACCTCAGCTGTTAGGCAAGATCAAAATTGCTCTAAAGTCCTTTTGTATTATTCAATGAACCTGCTTTGCATTTTGATTAGGTTTGTATATATATTACCAGGGAAATTGCCCTCTTCTAACACTAAATTTGCAGTGACAGTGCTTCCCAGCCCAAATGAGAGTGCTCAGCTTCGCCCTCTGACCTTCTGCGTGATGGAGACTCCGAGAATTTTTCATCCTTTAGAGATGAGGAAAAAGAGCTACATACATTAAAACAAAGAGCTGACCTATCAAAAATGATAACATCCACTGATAAAAACAAAAGGCATGAGGAGAAGAAAGCTAGTCCACTGTGTGCTTACCCCAAGAATCTGGCTGAATAAAAAGGCATACAGGGGTGTGACTGTCCCGTTAACAGCTGCACCCATACCCCCTACCAGCATGTAGGGCCATTCTGGAGCATTGAATTTCAGAATCCTCCTGACTGGGGCGGGTTCAATTTCTTCTTCCACGAAAGCAGCCTTGTCCTTGAGGGGAGAGAGGATTACATTAACCATCCAAATGTACACACAGACATCGTGTATATACTCTTCTATTATACAGCAGACCCTTTAGCATTCACAGATTTAAGAGTCATAGTTTGATTGGTTATAAGTGACCTCAAAGATCTATGAGATGCGGTGGTTTGTTACGTTTTAAGGAATGATTTTGAATTGCTTGAGACTGTGCCGTGGCTTGGATGAGATTGAACCTAGAGGACTGAAGGTGAGTTTGTAGTTGTCATTTCACGATCACATGTGTATTAACTCTCAGGGAGTAATAAATATGTTGGCTCTTTGGAAAAATAACTCCTCATTAAAAAAAAAAAAAAAAACTTTGCTATGGTTGTATTTACACCTGTGGGGACTTGTGAAATTTTCAAGGTATGTTTTATATGAATGTCACAGTTCTATGATCTAGCAACTGGCTAAAGCTCAAAGGCAGGCCAGTATATCTGAAATAAGACAAAATAATTTTACAAATTAATTAATTGGTATCAACAGTTATCATTGATATGTTTTCAGCAAGATTTTCCTTAATTAGTACCCAGAAGTAAGTGGTACTCCATTTGGATTTCTAAATTGCACATTTTCTTCACAAGGAGTGAAAATCAATATTTCCTTATTCTGATCTCTTTAGTTGCCATTAAACTGTCAGAACTAGTAAATTTTTATCCTCTCAATGGCAAATATTATATACAGAACACCGTCATTTTTGCCATCATTTTTCTTTGCTATAGATACTACTCGGTGCTTGGTCTTTAGGCCCATTTATTCCATAATGTGTTAAATTTATTACCCACTTTGAGAAAGGATTTTAGGTGGCTTACATAGATTTGTATTGATTTTTTTAAACTTTTCTATTAAAATGTACTAAAAATATCTATAGCAAATTGACTACAAAACTATTAATTAATGCTCTCTTTCCATTAATAAGTAGTAATTTACCTTTAGGTAGCTGAATGGTGAGAATAGACAACAGCAAGGATCTTCAGAAACTTTCCCTTTGCTTACAAAGTCAAAGATCACATCCAATTTAAATAAAAGCCTGGTGCCAGGTCCATTTCATTACAGTTGCAAGCCAGATAGGATGAAGGAAGGCAGCTCAGGTGGATGATGAATTTGTTACTGCCTCCATTTCAAGTTCTCTCTTGGCCTGCCCCCAACATCTGCACTTTGTCATTACTGCTCACTCATGCAGCAAATCCCTCTGTTCAATTATTTCATCTCTGACAGCTCACTAAATCTAGGCAATCAATGCCAGAGCAGAAGAAGGCTGCCTGGGAAAACATGAGTGGAACAGGCATAGGGGGTCCTGGACAAGCCCCACACAGCCACCAATGGAATATATCGCCAAGTGCTTTAACTCTCGGAACCTGCCACCGCATCCTTAAAATAAGAGAGTTGGAGTAGGAGGTTGTTCTGGGGAGACAATCTCTCTGGGTTGCTCATGTTTCTGCATATCTCATGAACAGAGGCATTGACAACCTTTGGTCAGATTATTTTTTCAGGGATGTTTGTATAACAAACAGCCTTGGAAGACAGAGATGGTATCTTCATCTCAAGCAAAAGGCAGATGGTCCACCCACAGCCTGACGTGATGGAAATTTTCCTAACCTTCTGATACCTGAAAGTATCCCCAACCCTAAACAATAATACCTAAGATGTTGAAAAGCAATGTGAAGCAATCTTTGCCCAGTGGTTTTCATTCCAAGATAAATTAACAAGAAAAGTAAATTAATTAATTTGAATAATTTTCTTTTGCCCCCTCCACTAAAAGTTTGACTTAAAGAAAATTGTTCCCAATATCCCCCCAAAAATGTAGCTGTCAAGCCTGATTGATGCAACAACTAGAACATCTGTCCCTGAATAATGAACTTCTGATTGCATTTTATTTGATATCTCCACTACAAAAACAGTAGATGAATAAAAGAAAGCTACATAACAATATAATTAAAGTCATTCTGTAAAAAGAGATATTTTTTTCTGATTTTTGCGTGACTAAATATAAAGGGAAAATGGATAAATTAACAGCAAATCAGGAACTCACAGCGAGAGGTAAAATGATAAAGTTTATATGTGTTTCCTCACGGCAGAGTTCATACCTCTATTGTAGCACTAGCAGGTTGCAGAAGGCTTATTTTTTTTTTTTTAATCAAAGGTAAGGAAGTAGCTGTCAGCAACTCCATGGTGGGGAGAACCCATGGTAGCTCTTGTACATCTTTGCGCCCCCAGCATAACACCTGGCACTCCATAAGTGTGCAATCAGTGCTTATTGGCCAAGGGAAAATATTAATATAACTTCCAACTTAAATCTTAGGTCCTGTTTTCTATGCTTTGTTACACTGGTTTCTGCATTCCATTCAATAGAGGTCTCCTGCCCTAGTAATAACTTTAAGATTCGATGACAAGCAATGGTAACTACAACAAAGAAGCCGAGATTTCCCAAACGAACAAATATCCATAGTCGTTTTTATGGGTCCTGTCTCTGTCTTCTCTCTAAACACATGCCTAAATCCTGTCTTACAAGTTAGCTGTGATGAAGTTATGCATCTCTAATATTTGACCCTGACTTGATCGCATATATATTCTGCCTTGGTTTTTAGTTTCACCGAAAGAGACGCCTAAGTGTTCGAGATGGAGACCTCTAGCCTGTGGGTTTCCCCTAATCCTAAACTTAATTTTAATAGCACTATAAGTTAGATATGACCTCATTTATGGGAGCTGATGGTACAGCTTGGAGAGTGAGGAGAAATTGGCTATAGTCTTACCTCTGCCGCCAACTAATTATGAGCCCTTGGGGTAGAAACCCCACTTAGAGTTTGGAAGCACAGACTTCTTAGTTTCTGAGTCAATATTCTGTGAGACCACAAGGTGGAGATAACTCCTTTGCGTAAATCAACTTTTAGCAGCAGAACATTTCCCAATCTACAGAAAGTAACGTTAGGCCTTCTCCATCAAAATGAGAAAAAGAAAGGATTTTTCCAATGCTTTGGCTTGCAGAATTTAGTTAAATATTAAAATACTTTAAAATACCAAAACTGAGCAACATTTATTCTTACAATGTTATTGTGATTAGAACTTTCATAAGTCAAATTTTATTAACCCTAATTTTATGGTTTCCTTTTTAAAAATAATTCTTTAAATCTAAAAGACTCGTATAATTATTGTAGAAACAAGCAGTGTTAACATAATACCTTTTCCTCTTGGAGCTTTAACATAATCCCATTGGCTTCCCTTTCATTTTTTTTCTCTTTTTCTTTTCTATCTCCCTTAACTAGAGAAAATATAAAGTAGCATCTTTAAAAAATTACACTGGTTTATATTTAATTGAGTTTAATTGTTCTGTTCTTAATTTATAATGCTGATGAGTAGAATATAATATGGAACATTTTAGTCTCTCTAAAACTAGCCCCTATATTTAATTTAGATTTTCTTTTATTTGAAAGTCTCTCTTCTGAGTGCAGAGTTCTCTGCACGCAGAGAACTCTACGGGAATCTGACCTAAGATCTCCAGGAAATCTCACGGTTCTCTGCAACTATGCTAGGCCATCTACCAGCTTACACAACAGCAAAAAAGTCAGATTTTTCTTTCCTCCCTCCCTTCTTTCCTTCTCTTATTTTTATAGTCAAACATTTACCTGGATACTAGAAAAAAATGCAAAAATTGAATAGAATGATTGGTACTGTTATGATTGAAATGTCACTGTAGTGTTCAGTTCTCTCCCTTGTATGAAACTCCTATTCTTTCATAATGCATATTGTAGTCATTTGTGGCAGTAATATGCACTAAATGAAATAGTTATTTCTAGAATTAGAAGAGGAGTTGAGTTTTTAACGGCAAGATGCAGTAAGAAACCCTGCTTGCTACATATTTTCTCTTGCTACAATTCATCCTGCTGCTCCTGAGAAAAAGTATTCTACGGAACTTATTTAAACCAACCCTATTAGATATTGAGGACTCTATTTATTCAATATTAATATATTAAAACCAAAAGATAGCCTTAATAATCCTTCTGTTATAGTCATAAGGTAGTCACAATCATAAGTAGTGCTGTACTTTATTCCAAACTTATCCATTGTGAACCAGTGTTCATCATTACTTCCTAATGGATTCACATGCTGGAATTTTATTGAAGACGATTTGAAATTATACCATGCATAAAGGATGTGTTTGTAATTAAAATATTCTCTGACTTATTTGCTTTGATAAATCTTGCAGCATGGGCTTTATTTTATTGTAGAACTTCAATTTTTCATTCTAGTTTTAAAATCTCCTGATGTCCTACTAGTTGCAAGGCACTGGGTTAGGTGATCAAGTTGATTCAAACACAAATAAGATGCAGTCACTAACTTTAAGAGGCTTCTAATTTAGCAAGTGAATAAGGCTTCAATGAAGGCTCAGTAAGAAAATTTACCATGAAAAGCTTCTCATGAAGGGCTACAGGGTAATGAAAGTGAGTCGATCAGGCTAAAGTGTAAAGTGCAGTGATCAGGAAAGGCTTGGAGCAGAACGACGGTCACCTTATGTGAAAGCTGGATAATGTCCACGACAGCAAGATACCCGCATCCTTATGAAGAAAGTTTTGTGTTGCTATACATGTCACTTCCTTTCCTAGCTCTTTAATTTTTATGCTATTCTGGATTATGTTAAAATGAATAGTATTATTTTAAATGTATCTTAAAACAATTATAAAATTATGTGAAGTAAACAAATGTCCATAAAACTTAATTGACCTCCATTAATTAAAAAATGTTGATAAGTTGTATAAGGGCTAACCTACTCAATTATATTTGTTCATTAAGATATTTTTGCCAAGGTTATTATAATTTAAGAAGGAGATTTTAAAATTTGAGAAAAATGTTTTCAGATATTCTTTAAAACTTTATAAAAGGATATCGACATATAAGCAAATAATCTGCTAAGTACATATAATGAACACATTCCCTGTGTTTATGAGAACAGTGCGTCTAAGAATTATTAACCCGTAGAATTCCAGAATTTTAGAATTTTAGTTATTATATATTCCTTTTTTTTTTTTTTTTTTTTTGAGACACTCTGTTGCTCAGGCTAGAGTGCTGTGGCGTCAGCCTAGCTCACAGCAACCTCAAACTCCTGGGCTCAAGCGATCCTTCTTCCTCAGCCTCCCAAGTAGCTGGGACTACAGGCATGCACCACCATGCTTGGCTAATTTTTTCTATATATTTTTAGTTGTCCAGCCAATTTCTTTCTATTTTTAGTAGAGACAGGGTCTCGCTGTTGCTCAGGCTGGTCTTGAACTCCTGAGCTCAAATGATCCACCCGCCTCAGCCTCCCAGAGTGCTAGGATTACAGGCATGAGCCACCGCGCCTGGCCTATATATTCTTAAAAGTAATTAACTAGCTAATCTGCATTTCTTTTAAAATATTGTGTAAAATTTTGAGTTTTCATTAGGTTCTAATGTTATATCATTTAGTTTGACTTAGTGAAACATCTAGTAATGACTAGATATAAGCCTAGAAACTCATATTCTTAGGTTTAAAGAACAATAGCCCCAGGAGAGATTTCTTCCATTTCCCCACGAGCAATTGGTGCCTGACCTTTGTGTCGTCTTCATAAGTAGACTTATGATCCATAGCAGCTAATGGAGGTTCAGGTGCCAGGTAAGAAAGCTGAGACTTGGAACGTTGCCGGATGGAAGCTCTGTAAATAAAAAGAAACATGAAACAATGTAGATTGTGGCTGGATTGCAACAGGACTCAACTGGTGTCCAAGTTTACATTTCATATGTCACATAAACAGAAATGTTTGATAGGTCACATGGCAACCAGGTAAGGGAGCTTACAGGTTAGGTTTGACAGAGCTATTCTTAGGGCAGATCTAGTTAAGTTGATTGCTCTGGGCCTCGAGCTCTTGCAACTGTTGGACACAGGCTGGGAGGGAGAAAGAGAAAGGGAGCAAAGTCCACCAGTCCACCAAAAAAAAACCCACACCTAAAATGCAAATACATTCTAAACCCACGTAGTTCTGCTAATTGCTACCATGGCAATGATCCATCACATTCACCCTCCTTCTGGTTTAGACTATAGTTTGGTATCTCTCTCTCTCTCTCTTCCGCTCTCTCTCTCATACCTGATGTTAACTTTGGCACGATACCACCTGGATACAAATGATAGAAGGAAATAGGGCTCCCAGTGTGATTTTCTCCAGGCTATATACTAGCCCTAGGGATGCATTAAGTATCTTATTGAAATATAATTTCGATTAACATGTTCATTCTTTCATTTATTAATTCAACAGAGGCTTATTAGGCACCTACAACATACAAACCAATGCCAGGTGCTGTGGGAGACACAATGACTAGTCGATCACAGACTTTTCCCTCAAGGAGTTTAGATCTTACAGAACAGGCATGTACCTAACTCTGACATAAGGAAGAATATAGTACATGCTGCAAGGCAGGTTTGAAGAAAGAGTGTGGAAATTCAAAGGAAAAAGAAATGCGTGGCAAATGTTACCAAGACAGAATTCATGAAAGACATGCCTAAGGTGGAGTTGGGTATTTGTAGACTAGAGGAAAGAGCATTTCCAATTAAGAGAATATTACAAACAGAAGCACGGATGCTGGGGAGAACAGGGTTACTCGGTAAATATGCTTAGCACATGCAATGACAAGCATAAGAAGTAATTGGTTCAGGATGTCCCCCCACCCCCAACCCGAGATTCCTGGGAAGGAGACCCCCATTATCCTCTAGGTTAACCTGAAAGTATGCAGTGCTGGGGGTTGTTGACAATTACATTGAGACCCCCAAGAAAAGAAGCTTCCTGAAATATGAAGCCAACAGTGAAATAGTAGAGCTAAGAAAGGAAGAGAGAGAAACTGTTTCTATCTTGGACATAACACGGAAGCTCTGGCCTTGCCTGAAGCCAAAGCATCTTCGGACTATTTAGTTGTGTGAGCTGATTCTGTCTTTCTAAAGGTTAGATTGCCTTAGGTTTTCAGTCATCTACAAATAAAGAGCCTTAAATGACAGAGGCCATGCTGATGACTTGGGAGGAGGAAGTTACATTATCAAATCTGTGTTTTAGAAAACTTAAGCTGAAGTACACATGTAAAGAGAGATGTCAGCCACGAGACCCACATCAACGGTTCTAGAGCTATCTAGACAGAACCATTCACATGTCTATCATTTTGTATCCAGGTTAAATTAGCCTAAAGCAAATATCAAGGTGGTGCCTGCCTACTATAGGCTCATCTAGCCTCCTTGAGAAGACAGTAACAAGTCAACTTCGGTACTTTGATTTGTTCCCACACTCTGTTAATGACACTGCCATCCTCTTAGCCACCCAGGTTCAACCCCATGCATTTACCTTGAGTCTTCCCTCCTCCTTGCTCCTGCATATTCAAACTCTTGCCAAGTCTCATTATGACCAGGCATGAAAGCACTTCTCAACCCCACCCACTCCATGCCACCAAACTGGCTCTGGGTCAGCCCCGTTCCCTCCCACCTCGCCTGAAGCTCTACCACGACAGTCATTTCTTTGGGTTAGGTAACTAGGGCTGGGATGTCTTCTCCAGAAGGAATGCAGAATAGAATCGAGTCACCTGGAGAGAGCAAGGTGCATGACAGGGGAGACTTAAGGTCACAGACCTGAAAAGCAAACCGAGAGCAATTGGACACCAAAGTAGAAGTATGTGGAGAAGGAGAGGTCACTGAGATATGATTGACTACCTTCCAGTTCAGACAATGGGAAGACATATATCCTTAACCCCTCGGATTTCTACTACTTTAACCTTGTATTTCTTAAGTCTCTCTCTCCCCCTTCCCCAAACTATTCCACATATCTAGCACAGGCTGTCACGAGAACATGAGCAGTAAGTGTGCTGGGCAGGGGCTCTACCTGCTGGCTGGTTCCCCTCTAGTCTACCAGAAATACCAGAGTAAGAATTCTCTCACACCCCTTTTCAGAAACCTACAACATCTGCCTCTCCCCTTCTCAGAAGCTACATACCACTTCTCACTGCAAATGAAAACAGCTAATTTGGGAAATAAATACTCCATTTCTTAACATTATTATTCATGAAATTAGTTGCTGTTATCCATTAAATCGTTCTTGGATCAAAAATATATTGCTGAAGAGGGACTCAGCCATCAGAAAGATTGAAGTCAAAGAAACAAGATACAAATTAACATTTCATTTAGTCATCTTTTAGCAAAAAAAGATCTGTCAGCATATACATTGGAATATTTTTGACAGATCTTTTTATTCAAACTTATAAATCTTTCTTTGCAGGAGGTTAATAGCCGTGTGTAGATTGTATTTCTGGAGTTCTCATTCTAGTCACTAAAATGTAGACTTTGTGAGAAGTTATAGCCAAATAAGAAATGTCTGTATTAAAAACAGTTATCTGGTCGTAATAATAAACTGGAAGTAAACTACTTAAAACAGGAAGAATTTTGTTCATCTGAAAAGTCAAGGAAATATTTATTTTCTTTTTTGGCATGACCACAAGAAACACTTCCTCTTTGCAATCTTTAGCCTAGTGACCAAAAGAGATACCTAGTTTCTTTGTGTTTAAGAGGTTAGTTGGGGCCGGGCGCGGTGGCTCACACCTGTAATCCTAGCACTCTGGGAGGCTGAGGTGGGTGGATTGTTTGAGCTCAGGAGTTCGAGACCAGCCTGAGCAACAGCGAGACCCCGTCTCTACCAAAAATAGAAAGAAATTAATCGGACAACTAAAACTATATAGAAAAAATTAGCCGGGCATGGTGGCGCATGCCTGTAGTCCCAGCTACTTGGGAGCTGAGGCAGGAGGATCGCTTGAGCCCAGGAGTTTGAGGTTGCTGTGAGCTAGGCTGATGCCACGGCACTCACTCTAGCCAGGGCAATGGAGTGAGACTCTGTCTCAAAAAACAACAAAAAAAGAATATTCGAAAACCTTAAAATCTACCCCACAGCTTGTGCTTACCTTAAACTATCCTGGTAGCTCCCTCTGCTAAAGGTCCTCTCAGGTATGTCACCTTCAGTTGCATCTTTTCCTATTCAACACAACAAGAGCAATTCTTTAGTGTACACAATAAGCAGAAACATATCTAAATAGATTTATTTACTATGTTTGCTTAGAATGTAATTACTATTAATATGTTTAATGCCAAAACATTCTATTAACTTTATTGCAATAAATAAAACTTGGAACTTGCCCGGCACATTCTAACAAAAAATTTCATCAAGATTGAGCCATTTGAACCATAGCCTGTATCCTCTAAAGCTGCGGTCCCCAACCCTCAGGCCACTGACCGACTGCCAGGAATCGGGCCGCTCAGCAGGAGGCAAGCTGAGGTCGGGTGAGTGAGCAAGCGAAGCCCCACCTGCACCCACAGCCACTCCCCATCACTCCCGTCACCACCCGGACCCTGACCCTGCATCAGATCATCAGTTATACCTAACAGAGTTCACAAATTCAAATGCGAAATGGTGGAGAAAGTTTAGAGTGGCCGGGTAATTTAGACTGGGGTAAGCATCAAGTCTGAAAATTCAGATTGATAAAGAGAAGGTGCACTAGGGCCTGAAATACCTATCTACATTTGAAAGTAAATAAAACAACTTCTCAGTCATTGATCAATTCACTCAACCAATAAGCATGGCACTCCCACTGTGTGCAGGACACACTCTAGGAAGCCTCTCTTACTTGCACAGGGTAAAGAAAAGGGAACAGAATTGAAAGTTAGAAGACCTTGGTTTTAGCACTACGACTTGGTCAAATAACTTAACCTCCCGAGCTTCAGTTGTCTCCTTTACCATCTATACAATGCCTGCCAGGGCTGTTGGGAGAACAAATCGGTGTATATTAAAATGCACAGGATGCCCTAAAGCACTATATATATTGACTATTTAGTAAAATACACAAGCATGAGGGAAGAGGCACTTGCCGTTTATCTTCTCTTCATTAAAGTCTTGACCTCCTGTACTTTGCAAAGTCACTAGAGTGAAGTAAACGCCTTTCCTTTCCAGCAGTTCTTCGTGGGTGCCCCTTTCCACGGCGGTGCCGTGTTCAAAACCAATGATGACATCTGCAGCTCTGACCGTAGACAGGCGATGAGCAACGGACACGATTGTGTGCCTGTGCTGCATCTGTAAGGACACGCGGTGCACAGTGAAACGAGACTGTAAGACAGAGCTGACTTTGCCCTTTGGATCTTCTCAGAATCCTCAAGTAAGTCACAGCGTTGGTCCCTGGGAACATCTTTAGATAGGCTTTGCAGACATTAGAAAAGCACACTTTCTTATGGCCATAAACCCCATGACACATGGGTCCTGTTGCTGCTATTAATCAACAGCTAAAGAAAAAAAATGTAATTTAAAAGATCACATAAATTAGTCTTGCAAGATTTAAAATTTTACATGAGCAGCTTTTGGAAACAAATCAAAACTGTCTTCTGTTCAACTGTGGGAAAGACAGTAGTCAGCCAGTATTCTCGAGTCTAAACAATCAGACTGAAAACACGAAACACCCCGAATACACACACCCACACGCGCACACTCTCCACCCCAAGGGACTGCCTTCCCTGCAGCAGCACAAGCATTTGCACATGGATCTGTAAAATGAATGCAGACTTCCCACAGACCTTACTCAGTGCTTCTTGAACCAGGGCTTCACTCTCATTGTCCAAAGCAGAAGTGGCCATGTCGAAAAGCAGGATCTTGGCATTTCGGATGAGGGCTCTCGCAATGGCCACTCTCTGTTTCTGGCCACCACTCATCTGGCTCCCTCCTTCTCCAACAACAGTGTCAAATTGCTAGGAGAAAGGTGACACGAGGCATGAAGGGAGAAGAATTTGATGGCTCTGACAGCGACCCAGTACGAGGTCCTTTTACCTTCCTTCTCAAGCATGAATTTTCACAGGACCAACTTTCACTGAAGGAAATACCCCTTCCCGAAACGGGTTATTGTCTAGTCAATATTTGTGTGTGAGATAAACAAATTGATTTACACTTTTATTCCCAGGTTCACTGGGCTGTGTAAATGTTCCTCTTCAGCCCAACTTCATTTTCGACCAAGGTAAAAATTGATCAGGGTCCTGAAAATCCATCTTAGAGGATTAAAGCGCATATCAAACCCCTGTCTCTTTTCTCTAGCTAGACAATACAGCAAAGCATAATGTTAAGGCTATCTGCATACTGTGAATAAAAGGTCAAACTAACTTTATAATTATTACCATTGACAGCAGGTAGTTATTGAGTACCTCACTTGCCTAGCAGGACACTGGAATCTAACAGGGAGGTGTTAAAAGGTCAGACACTTATCTTGCTTATTATAAACCAACATGAATTGAGCACCCACCACTGCTGAGCTTTTCACACATATTATCTCATTTTGTTCTTGTACACACCCCGTGAGGCAGGTACTTGCTGTTTTCCTCAACTGATGAGCAAGGAAACAGCCAGGCATAAACGGGTAAAGAAACTTGCGAAAGTGTATAAAGCTTGTACATGGAGAAGCTGGGATTTGTATCAAGTCTGATTCTAAAGCTGAGATTTGTATCAAGTCTGATTCTAAAGCTTAATACTCTTTAAGGACTAGACGATATCACAGTGGCACTCCTGTTCATAAAGATAATTTAGAAGGCTGAGTAGAAAGTGTTCAAGATCTCTGACTCTAGAGCCAGACTACCTGTGTATGAATCTTGTCTCTCCTGCTTACTTGCTATACAGTCTTGAGCAAGCCATTTGACCTCTCAGAACTTGTTCTCCATTTATAAATGGGGAAAATAACAGTAGCTACTTGACAGGGTGATTGCGAGAATTAAAAGAGTTAATAGATGTAAAGTGCTTAGAACAGTGCCTGGTATGTAGTAAGCACCATATGTATATTAATTGTTAATAATATCTCTTCTTCGACTTAGCAGACCATCAGGGGCAAAATCTATAATAATGTGGAGATATTTTTGTAATCGTTGTTGCTTAGAATAAAAATATATGAAGAATTGTTTTTGAATATGTGAGATGTGGTAGTGAGGACACAATATTAGCTGCTAAGCACAAGAAAACTAAAGAGCAATGACAATGGTAGACATCAAGAGAGCATTGTACAAGCTATTGCCACATGACAAATTTAGCATCTGCTTACACAAATGCTTAATTGATAGAATAAGGGCATTGTATTTATGTCAAAAGGAATTTTTAAAAAGGCACTTCCCTAGTTTGGTAGATTCCTAATATATTAACGACAAAGGGAACTTATCAAAAGAAATCTCCTCAGTTTGGTAGATTTTGAATGTATAAACAGTGTGTTTTCAGATGAAATGGAAAACTCATGGTACATTTCCAGGAGTGACAATAAAACATGACATTAAGAATTTAATGATTCAAGATTTAAATGAAATGTGTATTATTATGTAACTTTTTTTCCTTCTGTGACTTCTGGGTTTCCCCTTGGAAAAGGCTGGGAGTACCTGTGGCAGGTCCATGATGAAGTTGTAGGCATTGGCCTCCTTGGCAGCTCGGACTACATCTTCCATCGTTGCATCTTCTCTGCCATAGCGAATGTTTTCTGCAATGGTGGTGGAGAACAGAACTGGCTCTTGCTCCACTATGCCAATCTGATTTCTAAGCCACTGAATGTTAAGGGAGCGAATGTCATGGCCATCCAGAGTCACCTGGAGAGAATGAGCACAACATCACATCTCTTGGAATCCTTCAGAGCTCTGAATCATAACACGTTGCACTTGACCAATGGGGAGAAAAAATAGAGACTAACAAGATTATAACAGAAACAATTCTTCTTGAAATGTGGTTGTTTATATATGTAATTGACAATATGTGATTGAAATCAAGTATAGCTGCAGGACAATTCATTGTAGAAACACAAGTGATGTAAATAAAGGTCACTTAATTTAACACTGTCGGCCCAGGAATGGATAAGTTATTAATTCCTCAGTAAAGAGTAGAATCTGTTATTCACCTGATATTCATACTTTGAATATTTTTATTATCTTTTGACTTCTGACCAAAAATGGACTAAAAAAATAAAATAAAAATAAGTAATGATTCCTATATTGTATGTATGCTTTATATCAATAGTAAGTCTTACTCTGTGGCCAAATTCATCAAATAACAGCTTTGCTGTTCAAAAGCAATTGAAGCTATGAGTGGGAGTAAATAAAAATCACTATTAGCAAAACTGTAAAAGTCTTACATCAAGAAACCATGATTTCTATATACTCCAGAGTGTAGTTATGGTGGTATTTAGTAAAGAATACCCAAACAGAGATAAAATGTCTATGAAAAAGGAAAATTCTGCTATGTTTGTCGTGTCAGTGTAACATTATATGCATAGTAGATAACTCATTTCATTTAAGTCATTTAGTAGACAGTCAAATAATTTTATCTCAAGGCATCAAGGAGATGCTAACACGAATGATTTTGAGACAGAAAGAAAAGAGCATGGACTTTGGCACCCAAGACTCCTGGGTTCAAATCCCAGCTTGGTCACTTACTAGCCGAATGGCCTGAGGGAATCTCAATCTCTCTGACTCTCTGCTTCCTCATTTGTCAAATGGGCATATGTACCTTTTGGGTCACTGCGACAGTAAGTAATCATTTCTATAAAGTACCTGACATGTAACATGTGATACATAAATGTCAATTGTTAATATTAATTTTCTAGTTTCAATCTATGTTTATAGTCAAACTCAAGGAAAAAGTGACTCAGTAGGTTTGTAAAATTGTATCACTAAAAAGCCCCCAACTTTTTCAAGCAGTAATCAAGGGCTGCTCTCTGTTAATTTCTAGCTGTGTTAGCTTTCCTATACTTAGCGTTTGGAGCACTTAAGGAAATAATATGATTTCGTGACAACACAAAGAAGTTGAATAGATAGTTCAATGAAGAGGCAGCAATACCATTTTGAATATACAGTCATGTGTCGCCTAACAACAGGAATATATTCTGAGAAAGGCATCGTTAGGCAATTCTGTCATTGTGCGAACATCGTAGAGTGTACTTACACAAACCTAGATGGTATATATATTTTTACTTATGTATTTTTTCATATAGAAAACCAAATGTCCCAGCACCATTACTAAATATCAATCAATCCCTAATTTATCTGCAATGCCGATATCAAGTGCCATATATCAGGTGTCTATATGTGCTCCATTATAATCTTATGGATTATAATGCGAGGGACCACCCTCGTATATGTGACCCTTCACTGACCCAAACATCATTATGCTGCACGTGACTGTGTCTGCACATTCAGTTACGTTACTCAGGAAATGGAATTGTCTTGTTATTCATTGAACACTGTCACCACGTAGGGAGTTTGTCCTATCAATACAGTAACAAACCATTAGGTCAACTATACATGTTCCAGGACAGTCTCAGTATATTCTAGGCCTTTGTGTTTAACCGATATGTTGCCATTTGCACTCTCCCACTCCCGAGTATTGAGAGGTTTCTGGAAACACACACCATGCCTTCACAGGGGTCATAGAATCGCTGAATGAGCTGCAGTGCTGTACTTTTCCCAGCTCCACTGGATCCTACCAAAGCTGTCATTTCCCCTGGTTTAATCACCATGTTGAGATTATTTAAAATCTAGAGAAGAAAGAAAACAATGAAGTTCAGATTGCCACACCATACCAAATCAAACAATTAGGCAACCGGTAAGGATGCTTTATGAGGACACTCTGTGTGTGCACATGTGTTTACATATGTTCCCCAGAGTAATAAATATCAATATCCTTCAATAACCAGCAAAAGAAAACAGTGCCTAGGATGAGGTTTTAGCATTTAACACATTAGTTAATTATTTAAGGGATAGCTGTGGCTAAGAAATAAAATGATGCATGTTAACACAGCTGAAGTAAACATGCCGTGCTAACTTTAAAAATTATGTTCCAAAATCTAATTCAAAATATTTCTGACATAACAGGAAAAGGAGACTCAGTTAAAGAAAAAAACTACTAAGTTAGAAATATAATACTAATTTAGTGATCATGGATTAGAAATAAATCAGTTTTCAGATTTTGAACTGTCACACATTTGTATGGTATACGAACATATCATTTGAATAAATTTACCTAATAAATGCTCATGGTGTGTTTGCTAGGTGGGGACTGGATGCTGGTAGATCTTGAGAGAAAAGAAAAAGAAGCTAATTCATAACTATCTGTTGAATATTTTCACAATTAAGATGTGATTTTTATACTGATTATGGAAAAGGCAGTTTGGAGCCCTTTGTGCGACAAAATTTCATGTCTTTCATTTCACACTAGAAAGTCAAGCTTGTGAGGATATTACCCCTTACTGGCCCTGTATTGCACTATAAGGTCCCCAGGACAGGCAGGGATCAAGTGTGCTTTTTGTCATTATGGTCCCAGTACAATGTGGTGCCCAGCAGGGCTAAATACATACTAGAAAAAAGAAATAAACGTGTTTCAATTCAACCAGTATTTGTCCAGCAACTATGGTGAACTGGTTCTGAGAAGCTACTATAAAGAAAGTTTTAGCCATCCATTCAAAAATATTTACTGCGTGAGTGTGTACTACCTTGTGATTTATTTCTTACAAAGCACTTTTGCATACATTATGACATTTGACATTTAGGTACATACGTAATAGATAATAATAAAAATAAACTTCAAATATGTAATCAGAATATATAATATTTACTTTTATATATTTATGTATATAATGTAGGTAAATACAGACATATTTACAATATATTTATATATTTGTAATATATATTTATGGATATATATTATATTTACCTACATACCTATAACATAGGTGTGTAGAGATATAAAATGTAAGTAAATATATATAAATATTTACGTATCATATATCTATATATTAAATAGTATATATCATAAATACTATATAATATAAATATTTACCTAACTTATATATATGTTTATCTTCTCTCTATATATACGTGTATATACACACACATATACACATCTGTCTACATTATAGGTATGCAGTGTCAGAATTAAGTTATGCTAATAAGATGGGATTTAGTCCTCTGGGGATAACGGAAATATTATTAAGAAAGAGTGCCTAGAGATACTCTGTTAAAAATAAGGAATAAGTTTCATTTCAAAGCCAATTCATTCAGAGGGAGTAGATCCTAATATTTCTGTAAATCTTCCTGTAAATTACCTTTGAAGGTACCTTAAAGGCAGGAAAGTAAATATTCTTCACTACGTACCCTGGACAATCACCTAGCACAAGACAATGTGAGCATAATATTGCAAGGATACCTTCCTATAAGGACTGACCAGTGACCCTGGAGAACTTACATATGGGAAGTAAACCCTTTACCGTCTCATACCCTACCCGCAGCACACTCCACTCTCTGCAGTCTCTACAGAGGTGGGGATGAAGCTGTACTTCCTGATTGCTCTGATTGCCTTGCCATTTACCTAGCATGTGCTTAGAATGACAGGACCTGGCACTCATTTCAACACAGTGTCCTAGAGTTCACTTGGCCTGAATGTGCAGCCAGACTGTTCCAACCAGAGGGATTTGCACAGGATGGTTATCACAAAGGAATGTGGTGTGTCACCCAAGATGACACAACAGCTAAAGACACTTCCAGAGGAACATGTCTCCATTCCCTGTTCCTGGGAACTGAGTCACCCTTCAGAAAACAAGCAATTTGTGGTTCTGGAAATGAATCATCCAAGAAGAAAATGTCTATTGTTCCAGGGAAAAGACTGGGACTCACCTTCACCTCTGGCCTGGAAGGATAGTGGAAGGTCACATTATGGAATTCAATCTCACCCTTGATTCGATCCAGCTTGTAACCATCTTCTGACATGCAGTCAATGATGGGTTCCTGAAGTGGAAGATGAATGAGATAAAGCAACAACGTGTGTTATATGTATTTACTATCCATCTCAGTCTAAATTTACCCATGAAACAGAGCAATAACCAGAGGAAATGTTACAGAGATATGTCAAAGATAAGTTGCTTCCACATTAAGTATTTATTAATAATAGTGATAATAATCACTACTACTTATTGAGATGTTAGTATGAAATATTATTATATTACTATACATTAATACTATTGTTATATGTGATATATTAAGATCATATATACTATATTTTACTAATTTATTTATTTAATTACTATTATTTATTGAGTTATTACTATGAGATATTATATAATATAGTTCTATTATATAATATAATTTATTAATATATAATGTATAACATCAATATAATTAATGTATAATATATAACAACAATATTATTATGTATTACAATACATATTATATTACTGAGATAATATTATGGGAGAACCAATGTACAAGGTTTTTTAATATACCTTTTTAATTTATGTATAATAATTGTCACCATAACCTAACGAGACAGGTGATATGCCCATTTTTCGGTTGAAGAAGTGGAGGTATTTCAGAGAGATTAAGTTTCTTGCCTAGGTCATGCAACTAGTCCACCAACCTAAAGTCCAAGGGTATTCTACATTTGAATATTCATTGCAGTTGATGATCAAAACTGAGTGTTCTTAAGTAGTGTCTTCAAATAATATCAAATTTCAACTGATATGCTGAATTTCACCTCTGTTGTTGGTAGTGAGCCTAATCTAGAATTTAACCATTCCAATTAATCAGACAAAGGTGAGGGCCACCTCCTACTACCAGAACACTCCAGGGTCAGCTTCTCTCTTCTACAGCTAGTGACAGAAATTCATCACCATAGCTCTATTTAGGAGTATAATACAATTTACCTTCTTCTTCTTAGGTCTCTACTAATGATAATAAAATAATTGTTAAATGCCTTAATTTTTTGTAATAGTCTCAGGGCCCTTTTAGAGTCATCATCTCATCTGAACTTGTAACAACCCCAAGAATGAGGTAGAATTTGAATAGATCAACAATTTTACGTTCTTTCCAACAACATCTCTATACTCCAACATATGAAGCCCCAAAATAGAAAACAGATAAAGTGATGAGTAGTTTCCTTACGCAGGTCACAGCCTCATTGTTTGGCAAAAAATACTCATAGTTCAGGGGACCCACAGATCCGCTTTGGATTTCCAGGGCTTCTGACTCTTAGCCCAGTAATTTTTTTTTTTTTTTTTTTTTTTGGAGAGAAAGAATAGCAGGTTGCCAACTCCCCCTTCTGTGCTTGGATTTTGACTCCGTAGATTGACCTCCAATGTGCTTCAATAGATTAGCCAGGAAAACCCTAGCCAGGCTACCAAAGTCCTTTACAAGCTTGTACAGACTCACTGCCAAATTTAGACAATAATCCAGTCTTATGAATTTGGCCTTGAAGTCCTGCATGGTCCAGCCCATCCCATGCCCCCAGCCTCTGCCGCCTGCTCACGCTGTTCAGTCCCACTGGACTTCGCTCAGCTTCTTGAATTCACCAGCCCTTTCCCAGCCTGGAGGTCTCTCTTCCACGAATATCCTCCCCGCTCTTACTCCCCTTGCACTGCTCCCATGCACCCCGCATGCCCTTTTTATGGCTGACTCTCCTGTTTGTTCTCAGCTCAAATGCTACCTCCTCAAACGTGCTGTCACCCAATTAAAAGACTCTTTTTAATTGCCGCCCAATTTAAAGACTCCTTCTCCTACCTATCACGTTGCCCTATTTTGTTTCCTTCATTGTATAATACTTACCCTGTCTGATCCTGTCTTATCTTTGAATGTGCTTACTTCTTCATTGCCTGTCTCCCAGCATGAGAAAGACAGCAGGGGCCTTATTTGTTCTAGTTCACTGTTGCACCCCCAGCTCTTAGAATCAGGTCCGGCTCATGTTAACAATTAATATTAATAAGTATTACTAAATTAAGGGCCTGGTGATAGCTCCTCATATTTTTAAGCATTGAACCTAAATTCTTCAGGGGTCCATTCCCCACCTTCAACCCCTCAACCTGTTAATGGCCTTTACTTTTGGCTTTTGCATACCCGGTCTATTGTCTCAAAAATGCTGGAGGCTGCTGCACGCCCAGTTGCAAAGGCTTCCAAACAAGGAGATGCACTGCCAAGATTTAAAGCTCCTACTATGACACTGAGGAAAATCTGAAATGAAAAGAGAGAGTTTTCATGTGTTTTTGTCAATGTTTAAACAGTGCTATCATTTGAGCTATCCATGTGAACTCAGAGATTTCTCAGAAATATTCTTCGACAGGAGTTTGAAAGCTAAATAGCTCTTTGGCTCTTTGGAAAAGCCTGGAATAACTTTTGTTCTGTAAAGCATCTCCGATTTTTCCACTGCTATGATTTAAGAGACTGCATTATTTTTTTTACTGAACATCACTCTTCCACAAAGCAGATCTTGTTTTGGAATGAGTAAGAGGTCTAAGCAAGGCAGCATATAGCATACAGAAACAAAGTGGGTTAGAACTGTGATATGATAATTTGATTTGTTATATAATCAGCCTTACAATGGTTTTCTGGTTAAAGGGTTGCCAAAAACAATAAAGATCAGCTTCATTGTCCTAGAGCTTGGCACATGCAAAACCGATTTGCTACTACTGCTACCTACTAGTACACTAGTCACTAGGATAACTATGATTACTGCTACTACTACCACTAATAGCAATAGTAACAAGGTATGTTTCTAAGTGCTTTATCTGTATTACTTCATTTAATCATTACAACAGAAGGGGAAACAGACACGTATGGAGGTTTCCTAATTTGCCCTAGGTCACAACATTTAATAAGTACTAGATCGGTATTTGAACCCAGGCTCTAGACTGCCATTCTTTCCAGCTTCCAGCCTCACTTGTTGCTGGCTGCATGCAGGCGGAGTGGCCGGGTCCCTACGCAGAGCTGGGGAAGCTATCCTTTGACTCACCAACACAACGATCTCATTAAGTTAGGCGAAGCCTACATGATCATGACCAGATGTTGCTACCAAATAGTGCTCTGATTTTATCACCACTGTTTATAAAGACGAGGAAGAGGCAATGGGGCAATTCCTCAAGTAGGCTCCAGGAGGAACTCAGCTTTCCTCCTTTCCACCCTGCCAACCAAAGACTGGTCCCAATCATGTGACTCACAATGAGGACATGTCATTGGCCACAGTCTATTGCCAAGCTGAAGAAGACTGGCTCCTGCTCGAATGTAGTCTCTTTCGGATAATCGAATAATCCCAGTCTGTGCTGGTTCCCCTTCTCACTGGTTCTGTCACATCAGGGCAAATGACCCCAGAGTCTCTCCCTGCTCTTTCTTCCTTGTGGCTGAAGTGGCTGGACCGTGGAGGGTCTCAGAGCCTCCCAGCTGTGCCCTTCCCTCTGTAGTAAACTCTCCATTCCACACATCAGGATGATTAAGAGGCCAGGCCTGCTCCATGCAGTGGCGTGCTAACCTGCTCACCCCTCCTCCCTGAATTCCCAGACCTAGGCGTGGGGACAAACGATCTCTCTCCATCTGTCCTTCTCATTCCTTTTCCTCAATCATGGCAGGTGCTTCCTCCCATAAGCAGATCATTTAATATTTCAAGCCTCAATTTCTTCATCTGTATTCCAGGGATAATGACAGTAACAATCATAGGGTTGTTACATGGATCAAATGAGATAATGTATGTAAAGACCATTAATCCAGTTCTAGTCACTTAAATAATAACAATGGTGATGGTGACGATGATGAAAGTATTGTGGTCCCATGCTTAGGAGGTGGTAAGGGGAGCAGACAAAACAGTTCTTATAGTCTAATTTGGTTTAAAACCGCCCTGATCAGAGGTCTTCCTACCTCAGCAAAGGAACCTTCTACATGCCCTAGGCCAGGGTCGGCAATCATTTTCTATAAGGGGCCAAATAGTAAATATTTTAGGCTTTTCAGGCCATATGAGCTCTGAAGCAATTACTCAACTCTGCCATTTAGTACAAAAGCAGCCATAGACAGTATGTAAATAAATGATTGTGGCTTTGATCCTATAAAATGTTATTTATAGGCGGGGCATGGTGGTTCACGCCTGTAATCCTAGCACTCTGGGAGGCCGAAGTGGGAGGACCGTTTGAAGTCAGGAGCTTGAGACAAGCCTCAGCAAGAGTGAGACTCTGTCTCTACCAAAAATAGAAAAAAATTAGCCGGGCATGGTGGCGTATGCCTGTAGTCTCAGCTACTTGGGAGGCTGAGGCAGAAGGATCGCTTGAGCCCAGGAGTTTGAGGTTGCTGTGAGTTAAGCTGATGCCACTGCACTCTAGCCCGGGGCAAGAGAGTGAGACTTTGTCTCAAAAACAAACAAACAAACAAAAAAAGTTATTTACAAAAACAGGCAATGGGCTGGATTTGGCCTGCGGGCCATAGTTTGCTGACTCCTGGTTTGAAGTCTAGACTGATTCCCTGGAGGCCTAAATTGAGGTTCCCGGGGGTTCTCAGGGGAGGAGCGAGTAAGACAGGACAGAGGCACAAGCCCAATAACATCACAGTGGCTAGCACACATCCCAACAGGCCATCATTTTTCACCCCAAATATCATATTCTTTAGCCTTGTGGCAGTAGTGTGGAGAGAGATGGGAAGAGACACTGCTATGGAACAATCGATCTAGTGTATGTGGGAAAAAAAGGGGTCTGTGGCCCCCTGGAAGGCAGATTCAGAGGCAGGAAAACAGTGGTTAATGGGTCAGGCCCTGGAGCCACAGAGACCTGAGTTCAAATCCCACTCAATGCCACTTAGCACATATTTCTAAACCTCGTGGCCTCCACCTCATTTTTTAAGTGGTAGTATAATGATGCCAAGTACAGAATGAAGTCGTGAGCATTGCATATGGTAATCCTATTAAATTCCTCACTCAGTATTTGAGACCTGTGTACACTAAATGTTGCCCTCTATTATTGTTATTATTTTTTTATTAATGAATCCTGAAACTTATAAGAGGGGCATGAAAGAGCCACCTTCCGCCCCATTCCGTTCCCCTTCATCATTCCCTAACAGGCCACAGAGGACATTTTTTGTCTGTGTATAAGCAATATTAATTACATTTATGTAAACTACTTACCATTTATGCCCAATTATCATGCAGCCAGCAATGATTTTGTACATCACAAAATGTACTAGACTAACCTGATTGTTAATTATTAATAGTTTTGTGAATTAAATCACTCAACTCAGCTCATACATACTCAGCCTTCATAGTTTGCTGCTCAGAGGTATGGCCAAGAGCTCACTCATGGCGAGAGAGAGAGAGAGAGAGAGAGAGAGAGAGCGAGAGAGAGAGAGATAATGAGGGTTATGCTGTTAAAGGATGCCTCTCATCTTCCCAAAGAAAAATTTCTTAAGGTGTAAGTGAGGCTTACAAGAAGATGTTAGAAGTAAGAGGTTAATAATTGATGATTAAAATGTTAGAGACACATAGTATGCCCCGTCTGTACATAGTAAGTACTCATGGAATATCAGCTGAAAGAATGAATTATTTACAGAACATATAG
>RJWJ010001820.1:0-20920 GCA_004363605.1 Indri indri
TGACCTCACGCTTACAAATTTGGAATTTAAAGTTTTCCAGATTGGTAAAGGCAAAAAACATTACATATTTATTAAACTCCCTGAAATAAAACACATTAATAATTTTGTAGTGAAGAGTATGAATATTCACACTATGCAGATAAATTAAAAGCATAAGTAGCTTCACATTAGTTCAGGTCAGGTTTTGCCAACAGTTTAGTTAGAAAAATTCTTAGTGTTCAGGGCTTTTGAAATTTTAGAATAAGAATAAGGTTAAGATTTTCTATTTAACAAGGAGCATCTCAGTAATGCTGACCAGGCCTGTTTGATTGAATGCAAAAGCATCAATTGAAATAAATGGGCTATATCCAGAAAAACATGAACAGTTACCTAATGTTCTTCAGTTGACATTTTTCTGGGGGTGGGGGGGTGGCGCTGAAAGTTTATATTACCTACTCAGTCCAAATTTTTGAGGATCATTCTATTCTTTCTTTTTGAGCTGGCAAGTTACCCTTTACAGTACAAAGTTCCCCTTGATCCTATCCTCCTCAGATGGGAGTTAGGTGACAGTCAAGGTTGTTGAAGACCATCCTGAAAAACTACTTGTCAATAAAGAATTCCTTTCAATACACACAAAAGTAAAGTTTAAGCCTTCCATTTTCTAATCAAACCAAATTCTAAATTAGTTAGGATTAACGAATCGTGTTCTCATGTATGCAAGTGCTTGTGAATTTCTGCCTGTATATTTTTCTGCCTGCATAGTCCATGAATAAACTAAATGGTTCTTATGAGTCATAAGAATTAATCTAAAATAAAACATAGCTTGCGAGGAATGAATAGTTGCCATCATTGAGTACATTCAAATAGTCAATTCTGAAAGGGTATTTTCCAGAATATTTTAATGATGGCAACACTGTTGGAACATGGCATATTCTCTAAGGCAGGATTTCTCAGCCTCAGCACTATTGACAAGGGGGTATCCATCTATTCCCTAGATGGCCTCCAGTTGAGAAACTTTACCCTAAGGAGAATAGTTTAGAAGGAAAAACAGTCAATTGCATATATATTACGATGTATTTATCAAGATGTATCAGTCACATTTCATGTCATATTTTGAATATTGTTTATCATATTAAAATATATGCAGAAATATAATATCCAAATGATTATATAAGTAGTTTTTAAGTGTGGAGAAAGTTCTACATACTAATTAAAAAAAACGATTGGAACCAGTTTTCGTATTGTTTGATTAAGTAGGTCATGTTGAACGTCATTCAGGACTAAAAGCTTATGTGACATTTTGTACAAGATTTTATAATTTCTCTTTATTGTTTAAAAGTATAGTTATGTTTTAGTGTTCACCAGATTTGTAGTATCCAAATCTATAATACATTTCAGGAATCACAGGATCATGAAACAATAAAAGGTCAGTGGTTGTTTGCTCTTTATCAGTGCAATTTTGTTAAGGACTGTAAATACAGTTAGATTATTTACAAGAAACAAATATCAGCAACCAACTCGATTCTGGTCTGTGGGTTATAAACCACAGTATCATGTGGTTGTTTAATTTTCTGGGGCAATTGTGCACTTATTTTTTGTTTTATACATGATATATGGCATTATCTAATTATGTATTATTTTCAAAGTTGCACATGGCTATGGAAATGTACCTTAGAAAATGAGTGATAAACTGGAGAAGCAAAGACAGATACCACATGTTATACAGTGTTCTAGTTTGTGGGTGGTAGCATACTCTGTTCATACACTCATTTGTCAAATATTTCCTGAATACCTATTTTGTGTAAAGAATAGCCCAAGATATTGAAAGCTTTTTTGTCCTTCTCTTGATGAGTTTATAATTTACTTGTGGAAATAAGACATAAACATACAGAAACTGAAATAACAGTACAATAAAAGATCTCAAGATATGGTGGTTAGTGATGGTGGTGATACTATGGAAGGAAATATCACAATGTCTACGATGATCTGAGAAAGTCTTAAAAAAGTGGTGGACTCTGACCTTAGATTTAACTGGTGTTTGGTATACTGAGGATGAAGACTGAGGGATCGGTATAAGTAGGTCATGTTGAATGATATTCAGAAATAAAAGCTTATATGACAATTGGTAGAAGAGAGTAAAGATAAAATCCGAGTATATATTTGAGGCTTCTGGCTACAGATGAGGGTTCTTGTGGGAAAAGTGGAAAGAAAGGAAGATGGAAAGCCAGACTACGACCAGGTAGTGGAGAGCCTGAAGGCTTAAGGCTGAATTAGCAACATAATAAAGAGCTACCAGTAATGTCATGGGGACTGGTTGTTCCTTCTGCCACTTACATGGTCTTTACATGAGTCAGCAAACATAGTCTTTATTAATCCTGTACATAGTCATCCTTGCCTCACTCCAAATGATATATCAAAAGTAAACAGGTTGTATGTTTAACACAATCTCTCTCAAAAGTTGCTAACTCTTAATTCAAACAATGGTCTAAACAAGGAAAAGAATAGACAAGTTTTCATTCCCTTCCTATGCATGCAAAGAAGGATTCCTTAGTATTGTCCTATGTCCACAGCCAGCAACTGTGATTTAGGGTATACATGCCAGAAATTAGTGTGTTTGTTATACCAATGTACGAATAGAATAGTTTCATTTAAAGTTGTGAGAAAATCTTCTAGACTGCCCAAACTTTCATTCTTTTCTACATTTTAATATATATTAATAGAACAACTAATATTCGGAATTATAAGCAGAGTGGTTTGGGAGTAATAAACTAGAGTCCTTGTATTGGATATAAATTTTTAGCTAAGATAACAAGGAAAACAGGCACCACTTTAGTGTCTATAACAAGCAATCCACAAACGAAATAAGCTTGTATAATCAGAAATGTAATTTTTTAGTGACCATGATGTCTCCATTCATAGGTATTACTAAAGTAGATGTCTTAGAGAGATTTATATGGTCTGGTAAGGGCCTTCTTGCTGCATCAGAACATGACACAGAATGTATTACATGACAAAAGAGGGCAAACGAGGGCAGGAGAGGGTAAGAGTGTGAGACAGAGAAAACAGGGTCCCAACTCATCCTTTTATAAGAAGCCCACTCCCAGGATAGCTAACCCACTCCTGAAGATAAGAACATTAATCCATTCATGAGGTCAGAGCCCTTGTGACCTAATTGCCTATTAAAGATCCACCTCTAAATATCATAATAGCAATTAAATTTCAACATGAATTTTGGAGGGGACATTCAAACCATATCAATATGCAAATAGATTTTTTAAAAGATCAATCATTATATTTAATTTTAAGTCGATTTAATCACAGGGCAAGAAATGGGACAAAGTTTTCCTTTATTTAGAAACAGTGGGTATTGAATTCTGTAAACAGGCTTAGTCTCTGCACTCTAAGAGCTAACAATTTATTTGAGAAACAAATATACAGATGTTATCTTAAAATATGATAAATGTCATGATAGAGGTATAAATATTATGGAAGAAAGATACTTATGTGAAGGGAAGATATAAAGATTCCAGAAGACTCTGTCTTAAAGAAGCCCAAATTATTCAAGTAAAGGAAAAGGAGGAAAGGGATAAGGATAAGCTGAGGCAACGGGGCACCAGCGCTCTGTGATTACGGGAGCACAAAGCACAGGTATTTCAGTATCACGAAAGCACAAAGTGTACGCAGAGAGAAGTCAGAGATGAGGCTGGTGAGGTAAGCGATGGAGAGATAACAGACAGCTTTGTGTGTCATGTGCCTGTACACCATATGCCTCAGTTTTCACATTTATAAAATGGGAATAGTATCTTTTAATGTAGGTGGTAGCGATAATTAATAAAGTTAGGTTGTATAAAATACTTAAATCTATGCCAGGAACATAGTAAGGGCTCAATGAATCTAAATATTGTTGTTAAATATTTTGGACTTTAGCTTATGTACGATAGTGCACCACTGAAGAGTATCATACCGCTGAGATCTATATGTTAAAACATTCTGTAGCTTTGAAAGATGGATTTCTGTTGGATAAAACCAGAGTCAAGGAGACCAGTTAGGAAATTACTGCAGTAGTCGAGGCAAGAAACACAGTTAAACTGGAGTAAATGGGCAACATTTAACTTACATTTTAAAATGTCTAGGAAGAAAAATTAGTGGGACATAGTAAATAAATAGAAACCAAAGAAGGGAGTGAGGGAAGGGAGGAGTTAATTACATAAGAACAACCAATTAACCAAATAATCAAGGAAATAACTAGTAGACATGATATTAACTTTTCTTGCTCCAATAAAACTAGTCCAGGGAGACTTTCACATATCCTTTTAAGTGATAAAACAAATTACAGGACATAAGCATAAAGGTTTTTAAAGAATTTCTCCAGAGACATCTTTCTTGCTTCTTTTCCATGTATGTTGGAAATAATTCCCCCAACATGAGTGCATCTATCCGGGGCTAGGTTAGCCTTTTCCCTGGCTAAATAGATGATTTGCGTTTATGGAAGGCCAGAGTGATTATTTTTCAAATCTTAATTTCAAACTAAGGTTATTACACATACTTTTCCAAAACAGCTAAAAGATTTGAAAGACTATATGTCTGTTATTGAAACAGATTCAAGTGAGTTTCACGGTGTATCTCTGAGAAAATTATAAATGCTATGTCTACCAATAGGGGCAAAGCAATTTTAAAAAGCCAGTTATATTCACAAAATAAGAAAAAATGTTAATAGTTAAACACAGTGTGTCTGGCTACAACTTACCTGTCCAGCCTCTACTCTGAATCACAGTCTTTGTGCTGCAGCCTGAACTACATTTCTTCCAGGCCGTTTTCTGTACCATGCCTCTGTGGCTCAGGGCATTGGCAAACATCCCCTACCTATTTTCATTTAAAGATGTGTAACAGAGGGAATGGCCTGGAAAAAAAGGCAAAAATATTTTCTGTCTCTAAAGCTTGCATCCCTGCCTCAGGCCAGTGGTTGGGAGGGGCAGGGTAAGTCTTTTGTTTATTTGTGCAACAGGAGGTGGCCCAGCCCGACCTGGTAAAGGGAAATCCTGGGCGGAGGTCATGAGACTGTCTTCAGTGGACATGGGATGATCAGAATTATCAACTGTAATTGCCTGAGCTGAGAACCCATCCTTTAAAAGCTCTGTGTTTCTCTGAATGTTCAAGAAATTTGGGGTTTTTTGAGATGGGAAAGGTCTGCCATTTTTCCTCCTTTGCCGGCAAAGCAAACTCTCTTTCCTTCCTCCTTGAACTGCTTACCCTCCTTCTTCGGCCTCGTGGACAAGTGCCGAGTTTTCGGTAACAGATGTTGACTCATCTTTCAGATCTCAACCTAATTTCCACTTCCTTGGAGAAGGCTTTTCTGATTTTCAAGCCTAAATCACATCTCCCTGTTACTTTATCTCAGAAAATCTCTTCTTTTTAGCACTTATCACAATTGCATTTTTGCATTTATATGTGTATTTATTTGACTGATGTTTTAACCTACTAGAACATAAAATTCATAAAGGAATAGACTATGCCTGTTTTCCTCAGTAGTGTATTTCAACAGAGCACCTATCACACAGTAGATACTGAGTATTTGTTGAGATGAAGTAATAAATAGACACTAACTTAATCATGCATGTGATTCCATAATAAACAATGGAAAAATTAACTACTGTACCAGTCGCTTATATGTTGCAGAACACATAATCCTTACACTAAATATTTCATAATCATTACTATAATTAATTATAATATACAATGTATATTATATCTGTAGGAGTGCTTTCAAGTTGAAGTTTTCCTCAATAGTGTTGACAGAAACAAATCACTTGTAATTTGAATATGCAAATTTGTTTTAAAAAATTTTGTTTTGTTTTGCTTTACTTTTAAACTTCCGTAGGTTAAAAATGATCTGATAAGGCTGGGGGTGGTGTCTTAAGTCTGTAATCCCAGCACTCCCAGACAAAAGGATTGCTGAGGCTAGGAGTTCAAGACCAGCATGGACAACACAGCAAGACCCCATATTTCAAAAAAAATTAGCTGGAGATGGTGGCATGTGCCTATAGTCCTAGCTACTCAGGAGGCTGAGGCAGGAGGATTGCTAGAGCCCAGGATTTCAAGGCTGCAGTGAGCTATTATCAGGCCACTGTACTCCAGCCTGGATGACAGAGTGAGATCTGTCTCTTGAAAATGAAAAAATGTGATATTGTGCAATGAGTTTTTTCCCACAATACACATATTTTTTAAGTTGTTCTATATTGTTTTCAAATAAAGCCAAAGATTATTACTGGGAAGGAGTTGAAAGTCCATCTGTAAATTCTATCAATAAGTCTCACAATCTTAACCCTCTAAAGATTTTAATAGATATGAGGTACCATGTATCTTAAAAGTATAATATAAACATCTGAAAAAAACAGCAGGACCTAAAATATTTCATAAATACTCTGACAGCGACTTATGAAAGAATCCAGGTGTTTCTCCATCCTTGGTGTGAATTCACGCATCCTAAGGTCTATCCCTGCAAATTTATTCATATGATTAGAAACATGATTTTCTTAAGGTGATGGTAAACCTTATAAATGAAGGAAGGCAGTGAGTTAGGATTGACTTCCAAGTCAGATAAAAATGAGTCAGTACCTGTAGTCCCCTGAATAAAATTTAATTCTCTAATTTCTTAAAAATTTTTTATTAAATATTAATATATGTAAAATTTTAGCATATAAAATAAGGTATACAAAAGGTTTGCATTGATGCAGTTACAATTTGACTGCATTTGAGTGCTATGAATATTGCCATGCTGTAACATTATTACCATTTTTTATTCCATTGCATGTCTATCATGACAAGAAAAGAGAACTTCGTTGTACTTTTAAGGTACATGGAGTGTGATTATTTAATTATTGAATTAGATGGCAAAAAAGGTGTTTATTATTCAATGAGACAATAAATTTGCTAAAAGGATATAACATAGGTTAATATTACCAGACTAAGCACTCAGCACAAAATTCTCAACTACCAGGAAAGCAACAGTCAGAAAAACTGCAAAATTTAAAATGGAATACTTCAATACAACAGAATTTCTTTACACACACACACTCTGAAGTTGCAACCAAATTAGGTTTCTAACTGGATCCTTTGTTAGTCAAGCAAGCAAAGCCACTTACCGATGGTAAGTTTTAAAAATTGTGCTTGCTTAAAGCAGCCAGACCAATGTTCCCCGAGAAGGAAAAAAAGCTTGTTTGAAGCTAATAGCCTTTTTGCAGCAACAGTTACTTGAAGAGATGAGGGCATTGGTTGCAATCAATAGTCAATTTAAAAACACAGTAAATAATTCTGAGTCAGATGTTATTGATACTGCTCAATTGTTGAATTATTTCAGGATTAGATGCCAAGTTTAAAGTGATTAAAGAAAGACAGGCTCTATAAATAGTCTGCATGGAATAACTATAGGTAAGAACTTTTTCAAAGAAGTCGAAGAACACTAACTCAGTACAACCTAATGCATAATTTGCTAAGATGTATTGCAACTGATGATAGTAAAAATGTGTGGAATGAAAGAAGATTTAGTGGGACAAAAGTATAAAACTTGTGAAAAGGTAAGTTATTTAAAACTCATGGTTATTTATCAGCAAATATTTTGAAGAAAACATTTGAATCTGTCACATTACTAAAAGAAGTGTCAACAATGAAAGTCCTTTGTGTGGATTAAACCATTGTCAGTTATATGAATTTTGTCAGAAAATGAGCTGAAGATCCTGACCTGCCATACCACACAGTGGTTCAATGGTTTAGCAGTAGTAAATATTTGTTGTGATTGTTTTTGGGCTCAGGACTAAGACTGAAACTGTTACTGAACAAGATGAACCACTCTTAACTAGAATTACCAAACAATGAATGGCTTTAGAAATTAGCTTTAGTTGCAAACTAGATAATGTTTTGTAAGGAATTCTTCTAAAAATTACAAGGCAAAATGGCACTTACATAAAAGATTTATACTGTGGTTTAGTCATCTGAAGTACAATCGACATTGTTTGAATCGTAAGTGAAGTCGAGCTGCTTTACACACTTCCTGTGCTTCACCAGATTTTTTTAAAAAGAGAGACTTCCATTTCCACACAAATTCTTAAGTTAAAACTATAGTTTCAGAAGTGTTTTTCAGACACAAATGCAAGTGCAAAGGAAATTTCCTTATTTCAAAATACACTTACTGGGCAATTGAGAAACTTTCATCTAACCATCAATTGAAAGTAATTAATCTGTACTTTAATGACATGCCAAATGGAAAGTACCAAGAACATAAAGGAACTCTATAAACACCTTCCAAGTGATGAATATACTCAATCAAAATCATATACTCATTGACCTAATATCAATATTTGGCATACCTGTGTGAAAGGCATTTTTAAACATTAAATATGTAAAATTTCATTAAAGATCACCATTAACAATCAAGCATTTGCAACAAACTTTGATAACAGCCATAACTAATTTTGAATCACAACTAAGCAAATGTTATAACCTAAAAGAAAATTATTTTCATTAGATCTATACTATAAATTATACTCTATTATAACTATATTTTGAATTTTATCAATAAACAATAGTGAATATTTGTTTCTCTTGTTATATAAACATCTCCATAATATTCTCAATTAAGCCTCTTGGCCCATAAAGCCTAAAATATTTACTACCTGGCTCTTTAAAGAAAAAGCTTGCCAATCTCTGAGTTAGGCTGAGATGGGTTCAGCTGTGTGGTTTTTTGTTTGTTTTTTTGGTCTTGGCTGGGCTCTTTCCACATATCTGCAATCAGCTGCTGGGTCTAATGTGGCTGGCTGTTACTAGAATGGCCTCAGGTAGGCAGGCTTGTCTCTTCTTTTTGTTGTCTCCCATTCTCCAGTAGACTAGCTAAGGATTTTTGATATGGAAGATGGACATGGTTTCAAAACAAAGAGTGAAAGCTTGTAAGGCCTCTTAATATGTGGATATAATATACCATACAATGTCACTTCAGCCACATTATATTGGTCTAAGTAAATATTTATTATGAATTAATTCCTAAATTCTCCCTAGTTGTCTAAATATTCTCTCAATATGTTCAAAGATATCAAGCATTCCATTTATCTTCTTGGAGACACATCTCCCGCACATATGTCCAAACTGGATTAATTGATCTCTAGGTCTGTTACATAGCTTCCATCTTGGGATCTTTCTCAGTTATATTTCCTATGTCTCTCTTGATTTGAATCTCCAGCTTTGTAGATCCCAGTGGATTATTTTTTCATGGCTTACCCTTTGCTTTGGTGGAGTACCTCCTCCAACAGATTTCTGAGAAAAAGTATATGGGAAGTAAAAGTTTTGATATCTAGTTTGTCTGAAAAATACCTTTATTCTACCGTCACACATAATTGATGGTTTGGTCAAGTATGGATATACAGGTTGGAAATTTTCGCAGAATTTTATAGGCTGTCAAGAAGTCTGATTACATCCTAATTCCTCATCATTTGCATATTGCTTTTTTTCCCTCTAGGAGAACTTTTATATATCTTTTTCTCTGTTTCTCAAAAATTTCATGATGAACCTAGTTTTAGGTCTATCTAGAAACTCATTTCTTACAATCTAGAAATTCATATGAACTCCAGATTTACTTTAATAATAATGATGAGATAACAATATAGTATCATGATTTCCTGCACTGCATTTTCTGTTTATTTCTCATAATCCTACGATGCAGCTGAAGAATTTCCTAAATTGAATGCCTGACTTTCTGGTCTTTTCACTCCTAGTTTCCATTTCTTTGTATTTCTATATTCTTCTCACTGGAAAAATTTTACAATGTTATCTTCTGGCTCTTATTTTTTTTACTCTGTCTCTCAGGAAATTAGTGATAGTTGTTAAATTGTTTTTGGATCTCCACAAAATCTTCATTTAATTCTCTACTTTTCATAAGAAGTTAAATGTTCATTCTTGACTATTTGCTCATGTTTAAAGAACAGAGTACTAAAAAGCTGAGTAATATCCCTGTGCATGCAGTTGTGGTTTGTGGACTGTGATCTTAATATAATAGCAGAGTAATTTGGCTGGGTTGTTTCTATGGGGCAATTTCTGATACCAATATATTTAGATCTTTTATTGTGGGCTGTCCACATTCCTCACAAAAGAATCTTCCAATTTCCTGTCTGGTTGTCAGCATTCTGAGAGGTGGGATGGGGAAAAAAAGGCTAAAAAGTTCTCGATAAGCAGCTTAAAAATTTTTTACCTTTTCCCTCCCCCAAACCCAATTTTTGGTACTGCATTTATACTTTCAACTGTGCTTGGGGATCCCTGGTCCAGAGACCTCACATTTTAATTTTTTTTTTCCAGTCTTTGGTCAGCTTTGAAAAATATGACTTGGATTCTAACTGCTTATTAAACAGCCTTTCAAACTTTCCTTTTATTTGCTGCCTCATCTTCATTCCTACTTCCACACGTATCCAGTGCCACCAAGTAGTAAGCCTTGTGGAATTTCTACAAGGTACATTGGTCTTCTTAGCTATCTCCACTTATAGCTTAGGGTTTCATTTCAGTAGGGTTTCATTTCAGTGGGGTTTCAGGAGGAGGAAGATAAAAATGAGTATTTTATATGCTCTTTTAAATTAGATATACATTTAAAAAAATGTCAAATCGTTTATTTTGAAATGATTTTAGATTTACAGAAAAATTGCAAATATAGTGTAAGAGTTTCCACACACCCTTCATCCAGCTTCCTATACATTAACATTGTACATAATTATGGTACATTTGTCAAGCTAAGAAATTAACACTCTATAACACTACTAAACAGATTGCAGATTTCACTTGATTTTCACCAGGTTTTCCACTAACACCTGTTTTCTGTTCCGGGATCTATCTAGAGTAAAACACTGCATTTAGACCTCATGTCTCACTAGTTTTTTTCCTATCCATGACAGTTCCTCAGTCTGTCCGTCTTTGTCATGACATTGGCACTTTTCAGGTATCTTGTAGAAATCTGGATTTGTCTTTTTTTTTCTCATTAGACTGGGCTTATGGATTTTCGGGACGAATACCAAGAGATGATGCACATTTTTCACTGTGACAGATTTGTACCCAATTATTAACATTCCAAAAATCTACCATTTTTATAATTTAATTGTAGAACATTCTCTTTCAGAAATAATTATTGTAAAATCCTTTTAAAGGTATAATTTTGGTTAAATAGCTTAATGCTCTAAACCTCAGGGTGTACCTGCCTCTCAAAATAGTTCTGAAAATGTAATGAAAATATATGTGACCATTTTGTTAACTTTGAACAACAAAATATAAGCATTGCTTTATATTTTTATTTTAATACTTCTTACATTCTGTTTTGCTTAACTCTGCTGTGTCTTTCACACACATCTGCTAAACCACATAATCTTAAATACCACTTAAGAGCCAATAATCCAGCATAAATTCACTTAACTTACTTAGCATAGTGCCTGGAACATAGTATGTGTTGCTCTTGCTAGGGTGGCCACTACTGTTGTTGATACTATTATTATCATCATTATCATTACCATTTTATTCACTTTCACACTTTTAACACCAAGCATAGTGCGATGCATAATAAGCAGTGGATGAACAGATGGTTACTGGTGATTACTTAATGCTATGGTTTCCAAACTTTGTTATCAAGATGCCATGGGATGCTACAATGAGCTCAAAAGGATACTGCAGCATTTTTTAAAAATATTAAAGAGCAACACAGCAATACTTGAGAACTGCTGAAACCAGGTGAATTACCAGCTTGTCAACGTTAGTTTATGTTACGTTTCATTCTCTTTTATTATATCTTTGTGAAGCTGGATTTTGGGGGTTGCTGAGATAAAAAGCGAGTACCATGCAAAAATTATGTGGAACAGGACATGAGAGTGTTAGTATCCAATCTTATTCCAAGGTTTAAGAAGTTGTGCAATGCCTAACACATACAAAATTCTCATAAGTAACTGTAGTTAAGGATGAAATTAAAATATTTTTCTTTCAATTTTTATGTATTATTTTTTTCAAATGGCTGTTATGATCTAACTAATTAATAAATGGAATAATTTCTTTTGGCCTAGCAGGTGCCATAAAAAAAATTGCTGAGACAGCAAGGGAGCCAGGAACTAAGACAGTTTGTGAAGCTCTAACCTAGTGTATACCCACTGTAAAAGGTGCTCTGGGGGATGCAAGAAATGCAAGATACAGTCTTTACCTTTAAGTAGATTTTCTTTGAATTAGGGAAACAAATTCACATGTTCTTTAAGACAAATTGTGCATCTGTACTCTGTACCAGATATTAGAGTTACAGTGGTAGAATATGATTTGTAATAAACATATTCTCTGGTTTCAAAGGGATATCAAGTTGGTAAGATAGACAAGTAAATGAGTTGTTGCAATTCCGAGTGACAGAGTGCTTTGACCAATCTCAGCTGCTTAATCACAAGCATCCTCATCATTTCATCCAATTAGTTGCAGTAGACATCTACTGTAATATATTTACCAGGTTTCATGAAGCTGTAGTGGATAATACCAGAGCTGGACTACCAAACAGACACCATTAGCTTTTTGTGATGAATATGCGGTTTTGGACTGTGTTTCAGCACTTAACGTTTACTCAACCATTGTGCCGAATGCTTGCGACTGTCAAAAAGAATCCATTTCTCATTACACATAACAATACAGTGTAGAAACAGTTCCCCTTTATGTGTGACATCAAAGAAAGGCAAGCTTCGAGACGATTTCTCTTCTGATGCTCATTTAATTCATATGGAACCCATCTATCCAGTTTCTTTACCTTGCCAATTTGTTTCAAATGGCCCTATATTGTTGGAATTAATAAAGTCAAACCTTGCAGCTAATTCACACATAGGTTGAGATGGATTTGCTTCCACTACAGCTTCTGGCTCATCATTATCCACCTTGGTCTTAGGTCGCCCAGGTGGCTCATTGTCAAGATTAAAATTACCAGAATGCGACTTCTCAAACCATCAATTAGCCACATCCTTTCGGAACGCTTTGTTGATATTTCGAACTGTTTGCGCAGCATTGGTTCCATGATGGAACTCATGTCTGAAAATAACACGAATTTTTGACTTATCCCTGGTTTAACAAAAATTGCTCTAAAAATTTTTTTGAAAGATAATCATAAGCCAAACCACGCATTTGAAAGAAGGAGGGTATACATTCACGATAAAAATAAAACAAGAAGTGTCAAAGTGAAATGTTAGAGATAGCAACTGCCAGACTTAGTACTTAAGGAAACAGGACATTTCATACTTAATAACCTAATAGTACAGTAAAGGAACCAGCAGTTTGGCACTAAAAGCATGAAGTATGACACAGAGTAGCCGAAGATGAGACAGAGAGGTATGGACCAGATCACTGGAAGATTTATATTTCATGCTAAGCAGCGTGAACTTTATGCATAGGCTATGGGGAGTCACTGAAGGATTTAAAGTGGGAAAATAACATTCATCTTTCATTACAAATTGAAAAGGTACAAAAATGGAGGCAAAGAAGTATAGATAAGAGACCAAGGTAAGCAATAAGAGCACTAAGACAATGATAGTAGGTTGGAAGGAAGTATATATGTTTAAGGATTAATAAAATGGGAAGGTTCTGATGATTTAAAGAGTATGGAAATAAGGATGTGTGAGGGAGATTCTAGGCTGACTTCTACATCTCTGAACTGGATAACTCAGCAGATGGTTATCTCATTGAATGAATGTAACAGGAGGAAAATATATGGAGGGGAAAAAGGTCTTGAGGGATGAGAAGGTAAGCTGATAAATTTTTTTTCATTTGTCCCTAGATATATTTGATAATTTAAAATGTCATTATGATTTTATCTATTATAAATTACATTATTATTATAAATAAAAACTTTAAAACAAACAAATGAATCAAAACTAAAGAAGTCAGCCCGGAAAAATTTCAGGGTTGTGAAATTATCTAGACTGCTAAACTAAAATAGAAATGCTATTTCCGTTTGTAAAAGAAGGGTCAGGTGGCAATACGCAATTTCTTAAAGAAAATTTAACCACTGATTGTAATGTCTGTGGCTTTTGGGGAAAACATAACCCCAAATTATAGTGGCTGTGGTTATAAACTATTATGAAGAACTTCCAGCATCAGACATAGTTTGAGTGTCTGTACGCACTGGAGTTCTTTTACAGGACTTTGCTAGAACAGCAAAATTAATGACTATCATCTTTTCGCCCACTTTGGTGTCAATAACAAACGTACTTTCCTTTCTTTAACAAAGATTTTCAAGTGCCACAGCATTAATTTAATATGAAAATCAATAAGCTAGAGTCACAAATTTCCTCGTAATACCTCCGGGAAAAAGTACTATCTACAATCAGCACTATGACTCAGTATTAACTTATGACCAAGGCCAAACAAAAACATCTCTCAAATAAGCTCTGAGAATTATATACAATCCTTAGGTATTGGATTTTCTGTTATAGTTTAAAATTTGTCTCCTCAGTTAAAGCCAGCAAAATCTAGAGGTAAATTACAAAGGAGAAGCTGTTTTCTCCCTTTCTCATTTCTCAGGAATAATTTCAGTTGCATAAGTTACACAATGTTTCTGCATTGCCACACTCTATCATTTCCTCCATTCTTATTGTGATTTAGTGGCCTAAGAATGATGCTAATTGTGCTTAATTACGTTTTATTTTCAGATTTCTTTACAAAAACATTTCAGTACTATGAAGTGACCTAAACCTTAGAATTACGAAAATGGTATCCGGGCTTTTGAAAAGTAAGTCGCTTTAGTCAATACTCAAGCAATTTGTAGGTCCCTGGAGAATGGCTCTTCAGACTCTATGTATCCCAACTAGCTGCGAAAGAACTAGAGGACAGAATGAGCATTGGTCTCTGTAACTAGGCCGGGGCTAAGCAGAAGATAGCAGAAGCTGCTGTTCACACTGGTGACCCTGAGCTTCCTAGAAAATTTGGATGAAGGCCTGGCTACTTAGTCGTGGGTAACAGTGTGATACAGAAAGCACTAATAACTTTAATACACTCGTTATTTCATCTGAAACACAGCAATTGTTAAGTGTGAGACTATTTCCACTATTACACAGTTAATCTGAAGTGGCCATATTCTTTCTAAGTAGAAAATGGACACATTCCATAAAAGAATGTCATACAGAGCTCTATCCAGAAAATATTTCTTTATTTATTTGGCTTTAAATAACACCTGTATACTTATCAATCCCAAATTTTTATCTCCAGCCCTGACAACTCACCTGAACTCCACTCCCATATTTCCCTTTGATGAAACATATCTACCTGTAGATATAAAAAGTCCAGTACCTGCTGAGAAATTTTTATAGGATTTCTGTGTTGATAGCTCTGTATGATAGAAGACACACAGCAAAATTACTATATAAAGACCACATGATACCTGATGATGTCATGAAGAGACTATGGCACTGTCAATTATTAAATTATATTTGGTTGATTAGGTGCTCACTAATACAGAGTTAACTGAATGAGAGTTTGGCCCTTATTTAAGGACAGTGATCAGTTTTCTAGAATACATACTATGAACTAGACACTATGCTAGGGCCTCCTAAGAGTATTAATATGATTGAGACCTTTATGAAGCTGTAAGATCAGTGGAAAGTCAATCAATCAAGTAAGTACATTAATCAATTTATACAGCAAGAAAAGTATAAATTTGAAGATAGGAGGATAGGGCATTTTTCTCTCCAACAAAATGATGAGTACTCACAGATAACAGCTGGAACAGAAGCAAGTGTGCACCCATGTATCTGCTCCCTTGCATTTTCAGCAAAGTGGGTGCACTGTTAACAACTAACGGAGCAGTCCTTCAGCAAGTTCTAGTGCTAATTTCTGAAGAGCACACACATAATATATAAAATGAGGGGTTGTAAATCTTGAGAAATAGTCACCTTTAGTTTTTTGAATATAATTATAATGGCACATTAAAACTTTGCCTATGAAGTCCAACACCCAGGTAGTCTCTATTGACTTCATTTTTTCCTGTGTATACAGCATACCTTCTTGTTGATTTGCAAATCTCATAATTCCTTTGATGCTGGTAAAAACTGGACTTTAAAAATAATGGAATGTGGGAACTAAGAAATCAGATCTCCTGTATCTGCCCAAAATTACTGTTATTTTTTGATGCAATTGTTGCTGTTGTTTGTCTGTTTAGAAAATAACTTTAATGGACCAATTCTGCAAAGTCTGTATTCCTTGTCACATTTAGCCACTGAAATCTCTTATGGGTTAGCTTAGTGGTCAGCTAATGATTGAACAGAGATTTCCTTAAATGCCTGAACCAGTAAGTCTTCCATCCTATTCTAAGGGTCTCTGTGTGTTGGAATACACCTTCAACAAGCTGGCTGTTTACAACTCTACCTTAGCCTTCACTTCCTGCTTGCAAAGAATCAAAGTCAGCCAGGATTAGGTCTTTCTGAGGTCTTTCCTGGGTTTGTGTGTGACTTTCAAGATTTCCTGGAGTATTTTCAAAGCTACTTACAGCAATCACAATTCTCTCTCAGATTTTCTTTTCAAGATTTTTTGGCCAGGCTCTTTTTTGCCCAAATTGGTATATCTGTTCCAGGCATCTGAGAAGATAAATGACTGCTGCTTATTGTTTTTGACACACATCCCGGGGATAGGGATTCTCTCACTGAGTGAGTCTTGAGTCAGGTCAAATATTAGTAAGCCGTGCAAAAGGGAACTTTTGAGGGAGCTGTCAGACAGGTCAAATAGTAACAATTATCTGGGGACATGGCTTTTTTGGAGCTCCAAACCTAGTTTTCCCTTCCAGTGATTTCTATATTGTGAGTTTTCATAATTACTGTGGTTGTTAGGCTACTGCTTTTTAAAGCAACCATGGACCTGAGGGGAGGGAAATGAGAATAGAGCAAGTTAAAAGACTACAAATCTTGGTATTCTTAGTAACATTTAACCATTTTTCTTGAATAAATATTTGGATTGTTGCAAGTCCTTGGTTAATATTCAGAGTTTTGAAAGAGTTGATTTTCACAATTTTTGCTAGTGTTTTCACTGCCTTTATGAAGAAACTAATTGGTAGAGGTCCTTAGTCCACCAATTCAGAAGAACTGTTTAGACTCTTCCTTTCAAAGAGTTTCAATATTTGTTCAATTCTTCTTAGTATATTAGATTAATAGGTTTAAATATTTTAATCAATTTGGAATTCATTTTATTATAGAATCCAGAAGGAAAAAGGCGACCAGTTGCAATTATTTGTAATCTTTTCTGGACTAACTGTAAGATACTTTTAAGAATTTTATAAAACTTATGAATGATCTCCGCAGAAAAATCTGCACATATACACAATTTTGCATAATTTCAATAAATTCACACACTTTACAGGCCCCCTTCCATGGAATACAGATTAAAACCCCTAATTTGCTGAGGTTCATTTTATCCTATCTAATTTGTAACATCATTTTTACAGATTTGAAAATTATAGAAAAGTTGGGTCTATTTCTGGATTCTATCCTGGTCCATTGGTCCTCTTGACTATCTATTCCCATAACAATGGCATACAATTTTAATTACATCAAGCATCTTTCTGCCTTGGGGATTGCCTCTGAAATACTATTTTTTCCTCAAACACTCTTTCCCCAGCTATTCATAAGGCAAACTCTTCCCCTCAATGCAGGCTTCAGCTTAAATGCTAGCTCTTCAAGATCTCTTACCTGACTACCCTCTCTTTATTTATTGGTTCCTTCCCTCTCTAGCTTTATTTTTCATGACACTGACCACTAATTGACATTATACTTTTATTAGTTTCCTATTAGTCTTCTTCACAAGATAGGAGGAACTTTTTTCCACTGCTATATCCCCAGAAATAAGTATAGTGCCTGCAGTATAGTAGGCAATCATTTCTATTATTAATATAAAACACCAAAGAAAAGTTTGACTATGGTGATTTGTTTGATTATCCTGCTGGTCTAAATAAAAGAGATCTGAGCTTCATCTTGCCCACCCCCCCAAAAAAAGTAATTTATTGATCAGTTTCCTAGGATAGGACTATGCAGCTTTAAGGTGCTAAGGGAATGACAGTTGTTTGGCTATAGTAAACTCAACCATATGAAAATGAAAGGAATGGGCTGCTTAAAGAAAACTTTGAGTGCATTTGACACTACTGCCTGACTTTCAAAAACCTGAGAGTTACCTGGCAACATTGTTTTCTAGTATAGATATTCCCTGTTCAACCTTCTTAGCCACACAGCAATTAAACACACACACACACACACACACACACACACAATCTCTAGCCAAACGTAAAAACATACACAAGAAAATAAACATAATGTACTTATTCAAGACATGGTTGGACTATCTTCACTACACTCTGATCCTTTAGGGAACAAATTTTAAAATAGTATATAATATAGTTCAGTGTTTCTTGGAGACTCCTGGCAAACTGGCAGAAAGGTGTGCTCTTTAAGATGTATGTTTTTCATTTGGGTGATGAATATATGCTGATTTATTCATGCCCCCTGGCCAATTTCATAATGATTAATGGCCATCCTTTACATGAGGTTAGAGGAGTGGTCTGTGGTCACAAAAGAATTTTAAATAAATTCTTCCAAATAAGAACTTAACCAATGAACTAGACCTTATTGGCATGGAATTTCAACCAACTAAACTAACAGACAATTAAACATATTTTATATAATACGTGTTCAATATATATTTATGGATAGGATACAGTAAGAATTAGAGGGTAATCATTACTTTAATGAAAAAAAGCATAAGATAAGAGTAGTAGCTACTATTATCTTACCATAGATGCTACCCTACACATCTATTTAATTTCTATAAAAAATAGGTAACTATGTGCTCCTGAGAATAAACTTAAGTGACATCTTTTAAAAATCTAACATTTATCCTTGATTTGGAAACACTGAATTTTTTAGGACTTCATCAGGATTAGTTAATGAGCCAAAAAAATCTAGGTTGTTCTCAAAAGTTAGTCAGTTTAGCTACATTTATAATGGCATGGTTGATGAAAAATGGTAGTATATGCAATAGTTTCACCATGTGAAAGAGACTTCTATGAATGTTATTTTTGTTTTTTATACTTGATTAAGGCAGGATTTATTTAAGTATCTCTGCCTTCATAAAGAAAAGACTAAATACAACTAAAACAAAACCATGGAAATTTAATTACAGAAAATAAAAGTAAGGTAGAGTTTTTAATTTTTCAGATAAGTAATCAAAGTTATTTTGTATATAGGACATGATTGTTGATCTTTATATATCCCTTATGACACCAGAAGGAATATTTGTGATTTTATTAATTACTGCTAACAATTAAAGGTATACAGACACACAAAGTAAAATTATAAATTAATTGAATCAAACTGTCTTTCTATGCAAATATATCTTTTGGTATTTGTGTGTGCGTGTGTGTGTGTGTGTGTGTGTGTGTGTGTGTATGTGCATGTTTGTGAAAAGGAGAAAAATCAGAAAGCTTAATGTAGTTGCAATGATTAAACATAAATTAGAATTCTGACCTTTCTGAAAAAAAATAAAAAGGTAAAATGGTTAAGTTACCAAGTTTTCAATATCAGAAAGATGAAAGCGCATTGAAATATTAAAAGCTGTTAGTTCAAAATACTAGTATCAAAACCAAAAAAAATTTAAAAATGATATGTACACTAAGGTGATTTTAAGTAAGATAAAATAATAATAAGGATACTTCATTTTGAGAAAAATAAGAAAAAAAATAAAATACTTACAAAGAGTTAATTTTACTAACCTGACTTATTTTTCTTTGTTCTTGTATAGCTTTTTGAATTTCCTGAGATACTTTTTCTTGATCTTTTGCATGTTCTGTCTTCCATAATTCCCTTTCTTCAGCATGGGCTTTTTCCAAATTTTTTCTCTCTTCTTCTATGGCTTTTAAAACTGCATCCTTCATTGCTTCTTTCTCAAGCTTCAGAATAAATAATGACCAGAACAAAAATATCTGAATGAGTGACTGTACGATGATGCCTCGAGTAAGATAGACTTGGTTAATCCAAAAGATGCAAAACTTTGATTCTACACGGTTTAGTTCTGATATTGCTGTTTTTATGCAGTAAATAATGGCTATGAAATAAAATACATATTTCTTTTTTATACAAATATTCCAACATACTTCCATGGTATTTCTAAACTTCAAAGAAATCCAGGTTTAGCTTAAAGTAGGAGATTTCAAACTATGTGGTCTTAGGATCCCTTTATAATCTCACAAATTATTGAGGATGTCAAAGAGCTTTTTTAAATGTTGGTTATACTGTATTAACATTTATCATATTAGAAATTCAAATCAAGAAAAATAAAACTTTATTAATTCATTTGAAATTAATACCATTAAATTCATTATATATTAATAATATATTTTATAAAAATAACTATATTTTCCAAAACTCAGAAAGTGAGAATGGTATCATTATATGTTATTTGCAAATCTCTTTAACCTCTTTAATATTTGATTTAATAGAAGACAGCTAAATTCTTATACGTGACTTCTACATCATATCTGTAATGATATGTTTGTTGGTTGAAATACATAAAGAAAATCCAGTCTCACACAGATACGTAGTAGAAAAAGGAGCAAAATGAAATTATGTCAAATAAAATTTTCATACTGTTACATTAAAATGCTTTCCTGTACTCTGAATTTTTCGTTGGTGTATAAATTTTTAATATTGGTATTTACAAAATACTGATTCATTGAATTACACATTGAGAAATACATTGAGTTATTTCTTTATATTATAATTTTAAAAAGCCACATTTGCTAATATCACCATAAATCTCATCAGGAAAGTCTTTAAGTATTGGAAGGCAGATACACATTTTTCAAAATCCTGATTTTTTCCTTTAGAGCACTTCAAACTCCATTCCAAGTTAAGAAGTACCTCTCTCCACTTTGTTC